>APFE030021166.1:0-14932 GCA_000404065.3 Pinus taeda
AAATATTTGCTAATTATAGTTAAACAATCTCTAGCAATATGTCATACCATAACCATCATTATTACTTTCAAATAATTTTAACACGACCAAAAATTAAACACAATTTCACAAGGTTAACATTACATTATTTAATTTTATTTTTGTTTATTTATAATTTAATTTATTTATGTGTATTTTGATGGGCTAGAGCCTTATTTTTCCCTTATTACACTTTGCAAGTACGCCTGGCTCCGGCAATACGAGTAACGAAGGCTTGGCTCTGGAAATACCAGTGACGAACACCTAATTATTCAATAAATAGAATTTGAGGAAATACGTCATCAGCCAATACAATGCTTCACTCTTCATTCAGCTGATTTAAGCTTTCTCCACACGATTGGAAAACCAACCTCGTTTTGGCCATCTTAGAGAAGGTGAAAGGAGCAATCCAATAAACTACATTCATGATAAGCTCAATATTTTCTGAAGTCTTTCACTAAAGAACTACATTACAAACCATGGTCTCGCACTGAGGCACAGAATAGGATTCAACATTAGAAAAGTGCATTGCTCTCTACTTGAGATGAGCAGAGGTCTGGGATTGTGGTGTGCTATCCACACAAACCATCCCGATATAAACCTAATAGTAACCTATTAGTAGTTTAAAAAGAGTGCTCCATATGATATCTTGTTGACAGAAACAACTGTTTCATAGACAGCTAGCACCAAGAAGAGAAGACGAAGATTGACCCACATGAAAAACAATAAAATACTAACAAAAATCGTTCAAACCACATATCTATATATATAACAGTTAACAATTTAAGGAATAGGAAATAACAGACGAGAATTGTCGTGTGCAAAAGCAAGATTTTAGAATTAAAAAAAAATCATGTAAGAATGTTAAGGAAGTGAATGCTGTAGACGTCACCGTTGCAGCAACGCAATTGAGTGTGATGGGTTGCATAACTCTTCCATCCTTCAAAAAAAACCAGAAAAAAAATTAACAAAAACAAATTAAAAAAAAAAAACTCAGAGGAATAGAACCTCTGACCTGACCGAAACAAAGCCTCGCTTTACAGTAGGAAGATATGTTGTAACTGATCAAAAAAGTATTGAATACAAATAGTGAATAACTGGTATACATGTTGAGAGTCAGAGGTTCGACACAATGGAGGTTTGGTGCAAAGCCACGATGGACGCAGAACATGTTCATGGTCATCGTACCATATCAACGGCCAGAATGCACCGAAAATCCGATCAATTAGTGTTCGGGTAGGTGTCTTTTGTGACTAATGTTGCATGCATGCAAAAAGACATGTGGAAAGGTTTTTGGAAGACATGTGGAAAGGACTTTGGAAGGATATTCGCTGTAGTAATTTTGGATGTATGTCTTTCTAAAAATGTTTTGATATAGAAAAAATTTTGCACAATAAAATTGTTTGGATATGGAAAAAGATTTGCATGATAAAAGATTTTGGCACAACCGGACTTTGGTTAAAATAACATAGGACTTCGGTGAAAATAACGTTGGGAACCTTCCTGCATCGAGGTACGTGAAGCTTACAATATTTGGTTAAAATTTTGATTAATAAATTTGCCAACATAAAACTTAGTTTAAATTGATAAGTTACCACAATATTTTCGTATCGGGCCACGTGAAGGCCGTAATAAGAGGTAGAATATTTTTCAAAAAAAAACTTTGGTTAAAATTTCAGTGAATGACATTGTCAGCATTAAACTTTGGTTAAAATACGTATAAACGGAAAAAAAAGCGGTCAAAAGATGAATTAATACAAGGTCAACGATCAATCGATCGCTATAGTCCTGCTAAAGGCAGGGACTAATAACTAGGTTAGATTATAGGTGAAACCAGCTAACCGACAACCCAGAAAATAATCACGAGTTTCATATAAGGAGGTTGGAATAGAATGAGGATGTTTCAAGGTAGGCCCGCTCGGGAATTCCATATCAAATAATAAAATAATTAGCTTGAAAAACTGGGTATGCACATAGAAAACTATACCCACATATAAACAAGCTTGTACATGATTGAAAATAAGCGCACAGTTTGAAATATTCTTTCTTTTTATATCCCTGCATAGAAAGGAACTTTTACAAAACACATAAAAGAAATAATAACTAAATAAGAACCGTGACCAGAGTTTTCAGTATACTGTTAGCTATTTTGATAAAGAATTAAATTTGTCGGTAAACCAAAACTACATTTCTCTAACGGGGTAATAACCACGGCGTATGAATCAGAACTAGGAGCAACAAGTTCGGGAGAGCTCATAACACTACATATACGGAGTGAGAACGAATTTTGTGACGGGTATTAAACTCAACAGTTGGTCATAAATTCAAGAGAAACAAGGCAGCTGCGTGGCAGCTAGTCGCTGCCTTTAGCAAGCTAGCCCGCCATTGTTTCATGGACCAGCGAGCCAGAAAAAGCTATTGTTTTGCTTTGTTTTTGATTGTCTGCATGATTATCTGAAGTGCGGAAGGCTCGGCAAGTCAATCAGAAGACTCGAACCCCAACATCCATTCCAGATAATGAAAGGCGACAAAACTCTCCAAAAGTTACTTAGGAAAGAAAAATAAGCAAATTTAGAACTGGAAACTTAATAGAGAAAGAAATAAGCTTAAACAATGAAATGAGTACTACCTCGGAATGAACAGTCGCCTAATCGGCACCTCCGGAGAAGATAGCCACTAGCCAGTCAGGACACTGACAAGCCTTGAAAGGATCAAAGGCTGAAATTAGATACAACATTCAAACATGAAAAAGCAAAAGTAAGTGGTATTGTAAAATCCGTACCTGCGCAGAAGACTCAGAGGTCTGGCCTCGAGCAGGTTAAGTGCGGAAGGCTCGGCAAACCAATAAGAAGACTCGAACCCCAACATCCATTCCAGATAAGGGAGGGCGACAAAACTCTCCAAGTTACCTAGGAGAGAAAAATAAGCAAATTTAGAACTCGAAACTTAATAGAGAAAGAAATAAGCTTAAACAATGAAATGCGTACTACCTGGGAATGAACAGTCGCTTAATCGGCACCTTCGGAGAAGATCACCAGTCAGGGAAACTGACAAGCCTTGAAAGGATCAAAGGCTGAAATCAGATACAACATTCAAACATGAAAAAGCAAAAGTAAGTGGTATTGTAAAATCCGTACCCTCGCAGAAGACTGGGAGGTCTGGCTTGGAGCGGGTTAACCTTGCCAAAAGCGTGAAAATGCCAAGGAAACATTGTAGATGAGAAACATAGAATGACGATAATTTCCTTCCACCGTCTGATGTGAATAAAATATTTAATATTTATAAATTAACAATGTTTTCGAGATCATCTTCTAATATTCAGATTACTAATAATAAACAGTTGTCAACACGATCCCATGACTTGAAGTAGCTCAAACCGCATATAATTGCACCAAGCAATGTTTTGCATGTGGATAAAGCTGGTCCCCATCCTGGCATACACTGAAGGCAGCTAGACAACATAAATGAATCTAGATTAAGGCGATTTATGGAGCAAATGAAGTGACTACCCAAATGCATTGCATGCAAGCCACCTGCTTGTGTGTGCCATTACTATACACTCTAGACTCGCCATTACAAATGTTGGGTAACGCAAGTGTCATAGCAGGTATTGACAACGCTCTCTATGCATCTTCATCATCTTATCATCTTCCCTCCTGTCTAGGCAAAAACCAAGAATTGTCTCCTTCAGATCTGTGCACCGTTCCACCTCTACCTCCGCTGGACGACTATGAAGCCTATGCAGGTCCTCCGCCAGAGGAACCGCCTGTTCCATATCCCGACTGCTAGAACCAGGAAAACCCTCAAGAACTCTATCCATCTGATGAACCAGCCCAAGCGTACTACCAGGAAACAGCCCAACCCTACGCTCAGTATCAGGAAGCGGCTCACGGGTATGAACAATACCAGAGCCAAGAAACCCCACAAGGGTATGCACAATACCAGTCCCAGGAAAATCCTCGTGGATATGACCAGTACTAGAACCAAGAAAACGCCCAAGGGTATGCAGAATATCAGAATGGGGAAAATCTTCAAGGGTATGAACAATATCAAAATCAGGAAACTGCCCAAGGGTATGAACAGTATCAAAACCAAGAAACCGCCGAAGGTTATGAACAATAAGGCAGTTTTCGATATTGAGAGCATGAATGTAGACGCTGATTGCAAAGACTCAGGGGGTTTTTATGATGCATTAGAGTTAAAATGAATAGCATATGTAGAGTTAAAATGAATAGCATGCGTTATGAGTTAATTTAATGAAGAGAGTGAGTAATTTGTGTGCTTGATGCCCTGTAAAGTTTACAGCACAGGCGTTGGGATTGCCCTTTTTAAGCCCATTTTTGCAGTCAGTGGGGTCAAGGTTCGAACATGGAGCAAACTTTGCCCCTTCCGGTGGTGCTGTACACTCCTCGCCATATTTTATATGAGTTCAAGGTCTTCAAGTTATTTTTTCAATGAAAAATATGGAATGTTATAATGAGAAATGTGGAATGCCATTTATAACTGTATTTGCAAGGAATTTGAACTATCTTCCAAGCACAGATGCCTTTAAAAACGACATTTACACCTTAGAAATTGGGGGCAACGACTTCGAAAATGCATACAGAAGCCTTAAACTTTCCCCTGTCCAGGTCAAGCAGACCATTCTTCCCAAGCTTGCCAAGTCTGTTGCAGCAGCTGTCCAGGTAACATCAATCAACTCTTAATTCCTTTTTGCGATGGAATGATTAAGGTGATTAACAATGAATAATTGTGTGATTAAATTTGGTTGGAATATTTTATGGATATGTATGACCAGGACCTATCCAGCACAGCGGCGAAGACAACAACTCGATCTTGTGTGCAAGCAGCTCCCGAGAACCGACAACCCTTCTACCTATGGTATGTGCACTGACCCCAATCCTCCTTTCTAAATCTAATTTTATAAATGCATTGCTATCCGTAATATACAATTGCTAATTTAATTCAGGAAATTAAGTTTTAGTTTCAGCAATCCAATGTATGAAATATCATTTGTGCTATCAGAAAATGCTTAAAGCAGTGATTTTTCCTTGCTATAAAAAAATGGCTTCCTTTATGTACATAATACCTCAAGGAACTGATAAGTACAGCAATGTTTTTTAGAAATTAAGTTTATCAAACTTGTATCTATTAAAACAATCATAATGTAACTTTGCTTACAGAGAGTGATAAGAGAATATATAATACATAGAGAATATAGAATACAGAGCCTCGTACCTGAGCTACAAGAGAATTGAAAGAAACATAACTAAGTTGCAAGAGGATTGCAGGGTTACAGAGAATACAAGATGATTGAAAGTAACATAACTGAGCTACAAGAGGATTACATGCTTACAGAGAATTACATGATGCAGAGAATTACAGGTCTTACAGGCTTACAGAGAATACCAACGACGCAAATAATCACAGGCTCTAGATGCAACGGGGGCAAAGACCTTACCATGAAGAAGCTTTTGAACTGCGCAGGTGCAAGTTGGGCCTTCTTCCGTTGTCTTCAAAGAAGACTGTGTGAAGCCTATCGTGGAAGGAGCGTGCAGAGAAAAGCGTTTATGTAGCCATGTGGGTAGCCAAGTGTAGCCGGGTAGCCAGGTGTAGCCAGGAACATGTGGATGGTTATATGTTCATATATACCAGCATGTTCCTGACCATTTCAACTAACATTTAATTTCCTCAATTAATACTAACATTAGTTTACGCGGTAGGATTTACAAGTTTCAAAATATCACACAAACAAAGAAGATAACCTATTGTTTTAGCTTCGGTCCAGCTTCGGTCAGCCTCAGTCAGCTTCGGTCCTCGGGAAGAGGCCAAATAACACGATATATTAATATGTTGCTGAGAACTTTGTTTATCGCTAATAAACCCGAAGTAAAAGCAGCTAAAGTAATGCTATCTCCATCGTGATCGATTACTATAGTCCATGCCTGAAGGCAGGGACTAAAAAGGTAAACAAGAAACATTTATACTATGGAAGTGGGAAACAACATTTCAGCAGTAAATTTCATGTTTTCAATAGGCATCCAGGGCATATAACAAATAAAGAATTACGACTCTACTAATATTATCAGTTCTCAATACAAAAAGGAAAAAAGAGAAACAATGAACATTATTTCGAAAATATGGTACTATGGGACATAAAATCGGACAACAATATTGATATCGGGTATGACACCCTTTTAGTAGTTCTAAAAAAACTATACTTGTCACATTTACATGAAAAGAGGAAGGGTTCCTTTGAAACCTAAGTATAAAGCGTTAAAAATATGTATATGTATAAAATATAAGCTTTCTACAAATTTATGTAATAAAGGAAGGAAACCGTTATATTTCCATTGAATCTAAATTTCGAACAAATAAGCATTACTAGCCTTACTCATAATAAAAATAACAGTTACTTGTGAATGGATTAACAAAACAACCATTCGAAGGATAGCCCGATAAAATTATATTCAATTCTAGATTTTAGAGAAGATTCTTGGGCTTGTGGACTAACTCCAGAAAACTCCAAGGAAAAACCCATATTACTGAAATTGCCAAGAAACACAATTAGGGTTTGACCGCCAATAAGAGGCTTGTTGCTGACAAAGAAAAACCCAACTAGGGTTTGTCTGCCAATAATAGCCTTATTGCTGACAAAGAAACCCAACTAGTGTTTGACCGCCAATAAGAGGCTTGCTACTGACAAAGAATGACACTGAAAATTGGAGCATAGATTGCTCTTCTCCATATTCTAAATGACTAAATAGGTTACATTGTAAATGTCAAAAATAAATAACTGAAGTAAAACTCGACACTTATGGAGTAGAACTCAAGTAAGACTAAACTGCTTATGACACCTAGTAGACAAGAAATTAATTATGATGACATCTAACCAACAACTAACTGACAATGATATTAATATCTCAACATCCCCTCCTAATCTCAACTATTACATGTAGTGACACTAATAATGCCTAGTTGTTTTATTTGAAATTCAAATACATTCTTGCCCAATGGCTTCGTGAAAATGTCTTCTAGTTTATCTTTCGAACCATAGAAAGAAAGTACTATGTCCCCATTATTGACAAGCTCACACATGAAGTGAGAACGAGTGTCAATGTGCATCTCTTTTTATGGAAAACATGACTTTTTGATAAAGAAATAGTGGAATTGTTATTACAGTAGATTGGAGTTGGCACCTTCTAAATCTTTGAAATATCTTTCAATAATCTTTTCAACCACACATCTTAACAAGCTACTGAATTTGCTACTACATATTCTTCCTCTACAAAATATATTGAAACAATTGACTATTTTTTGGATGCCCATGAAATCAGATTGGTTCCCAGATGAAAAGAATACCCACGGGTGCTTTTGCTATCATCTAAACTCCCTCCATAATCGTTCTCTGTATAACCTGAAAGTGAACAATTTTCAAAATATGTATAAAACAAACCATAATCTTTTGTCTCGGTAGTATACCTTAAGATCTTTTTTGCAACCTTCCAATGAGAAATCTTAGTTGACTGCATAAAAATGGAAACAAAACTTACTGCAAACATAATATCAGGTCTAGTTGAAGTGAGATATAATAAGCTACCAACTATACTTTTATACAGTGTGGAATCAACTGGTGGTGCTACATCTTGTTTCCTTGGTTTTGTGCCTTGAGAAATTGGTGTATCTGTAGGTTTGCAAATGGTCATTCTAAACCTTTTATGATATCACCAGCATATTTTTGCTCATTGACAAAAATTCCATTAGCAAATTGGTGAATTTCAATGCCTAAGAAGTATTTCAAGGCTCCTAGATCTGTCATATCAAACTCTTTTTGCATTGTTGTTTTGAAATATTCTAACATCATATTTCCTATATAAAGAATATCATACTATAATAATTTTTTCTTCATGCATTTTGTATAAAAAGTTGGCTCATCATTACTTCTAAAAAACCCAATTTTGATGAGATATGTGTCAATACGACTATACCAAACTCTTGGAGCTTGTTTGAAACCATTCAAGGCTTTCTTCAATCTATACCTTATGATGTTCTCCTGGAACTTCAAAACCAAGAGGTTTCTCTGCATAAACCTCTTCCAGCAATATACCATTTAGGAAAGTAGATTTTACATCAAGTTGATAGACTTTCCATTTGCGTTGGGCTACTGTGGACAAAATGGTTATGACATTGTCTAACCTTTCTACTGGAGAAATGGTTTCACCATAGTCGACACCAAATTATTGTGAGAATCCTTTGGAAACCAACCTTGCCGTATGTTTCTCAATTTCTCCTTTTTCATTCAGCTTGGTCTTGTATACCCATTTTACACCAATTTTGGTTTTGTCTCTTGGGAGATCAACTAATTCCCAAGTTTGATTCTTCTCTACGGCAGCAATTTCTTGGTTCATTGCTTCTACCCAATGCTTTTCTTTAACTGCTTCTTCGAAATGAGTTGGTCGAGATGAAAGAAATGCAAACATATTATGTTGGTCGAACTCATGTTCGTGCTCAAATATTTCTCTGATGCTTCTTTTTTTCTAATTCTCTTATGAAGATGTTGAATCAATGGTGGATTCATTGCTTGAAGATGTACCATTTTCATAATTGTATGGCTCTTCTTCAACCTGTAATCTTGGTGGTTGTGCTAGATAAAAAGAGTGACTTGAAGCTTGGTCAACTTCATCAGATCAAGATTTATTTTCAAAAAAATTTACATCTCCACTGAAAACAAATTTCTTTGTAACTGGATTATAAAGTTTGTAGGCCTTTTACTTCTCACTATAGCCTACGCAAATACATATTTCACTCCTATCATCAAGCTTCTTTCTTAGCTTCTTAGGAACATGTGAAAATGCTACTAAGCCAAAAATTCTAAAGTGAGATACATTTACCTTTTTACTTGCACATGCTTCTTGATGCATTGTATCTTAGAGAGTGGTTGTTACTGATATGTTAAGAACATACACTCCTCTTGAAACTGCTTTAGCCCAATCATTGTTTGACAACTTCTTCTAATGAAGCATACATCTAGACATGTTCATGATTGAATGATTTTTCCTTTCAGTTACTCCATTCTGCTGCGGAGTATATCTTGTTGTGTTCTGCATTATGATTCCTTGTTGTTGACAAAATGCTTTGAAGTGATTAGAGTTGTACTCTCCTCCTCTATCAGATATGAGTACTTTCAAAGGCTTTACTTTCAAAGTCTTTCTGCTCCACTTTTCTACTTCTGCTTTGAATTATTTGAAACTTGAGAATGTATCTGATTTTTTTTTGACAAAATACACCCATGTCTTCCTGCTATAATCATCAATGAATGTTAGAAAATAAAAACTACCACCAATAGACTCTGTCTTCATTGGGCCACATATATATGAATGGACAAGATCTAAAGGCTCTTTTTCTCTAGAGGAAGATATGGGAAATCTATCTCTTTTATGCTTGGACCTAACACAAAATTCACAATTACAATGTTTCTCATTCATGGTAGGGAGACCAATGACTATTGACTAGTTTTGAAGCTGACTTAGAGTTTTGAATGGTATGTGGCCATCTCCAGAATGCCATAGCTAAGGCTCATCTATTCCTGACACAATGTGTACAAAAGACTATGAAAGATTTCGACTTCTAAGAGTCAAAGGAAAAATCCTATTCTTTCCTTTTTCAACCTTGTCTATCAGTCTTCTATTGGGAAGTTTGTTATAGATATAGCATGTGTTCCCTCCAAATATTACATTATAACCATGTTCCATCACTTTACCTACAATGATGAGGTTATGCTTCACATTTGGAACATAATAAACATTAGGAATGTATTTCTATTGATTATGTTAAGTAAGAATAGGGACAATATATTTTGCTTCAACTTTAATGCAAGAACGATCTCCAAGAGTAATTTCTAATGTTATGGAAGCATCAAGATAAGAAAGAAAGTTTTTATTACCTGTCATATGATCCTTGTAGCCACTGTCTAGCAACCAAACATCCTTGTTGTGAGTGTCTTGAGAAAGATTGCATGAAAGAAACAATGTTTCAAAGGATTCCCCTTCAATGTTGGAGAGATGGACAATGCCTCTGTGTTGATCTAACTATTTATTTTTGCATTCATTTTCGTAATGCCCAAATTTCTTCCAGTAATAACACTGGAAATTATATTTGTTGTAAGCTTTGCTTCTTTAAGTTTGATTTTGTGAAGGTCTCCACTGCCCTGCTGCATGATGATGTTCTGATCCGCATCTGCTTCGGTCTCTACCTCGCTTGTTTCCGTCTTTATATCCTCTGCCTTTGCCTCTGTTAAAGAAATTTGTGCTTTGAAAGCTCGTTCCATGGAATCTTCTATCAAGTTGAGTCTTGTTTCGTGTGCTAGAAGCGATCTAGTGAACTGTTCTATTAAGAAAGCTGTAAGATCTATGGATTCCGAAATGGCTTTATGTTCTTTCTTTTTGAGTTCATTCGTTGCATTCCTCTAATTATTAGTCATCGCCACCCATGTTTCCTGAGTCTGCTCTACATATCCAGTCTGAAGTGTATCCCAACATACTTGGGCTTGCAGGAATGTCATCATTCTCAAAAACTAAAACTTTTAATTTTTTCCAAACATAATCGAGGTCTGTGGCAAGGCACTGGAGGAAGCCATTTCTTGAATGAAAAATGTCCACCTTTTCTTTTAAATCCCCTTTAAAAATCCTTTTCCTTTCCTAATTTTTATAAAAAATAATAATAAAAAAAAATATTATACATCTACTTTCCAAGTTTTTATAAAATTTTTTGTTTTTAATTACAAACCCAATTTTTTTAAATTACAAACTCAACAGTCCTTTTTTTTCCAAGTTTTAAATTTTTTTTTTTTTTAAATCTCATTCACTTTCAAGCTTTTATTAAAAAACGCCTTTAAAAAAAATACAAACCCAATAGGCCTATAGGCCTCTTTTAAAGTATTATAAGACAACCTTCCTTTTTAAATCATACGGTTTAACAAAAATTCATCAACCATATGATAAAAAAAACTTTAAAAAAAAAATACAAACCCAATATGCCTCTTTTAAAGTATTATAAGACAACCTTCCTTCTTAAATCATCCGGTCTAACAAAGATTCATTAAACACATGAACGCATTTTGAAAATGGTACCTTTCATACAATTCACGAAGATTTACTTTTCGAAAACTCTTGACTCGTGCCTTCTTATTTTTTTAACGTCGAAGGAATGTTGATGTGGCAGTGTGATAATGCCTTTGCCGAGATTGAAGGCCACCTTTAGAATACTAACGCACTGTTCATCGAAACGATGGAGCGTTAACTAGGGCGCTTGATGTTTTCACTATCTAGTGAGTGTCACTAATGCACTGGTTTGAATCTTGGAAAACGTTAGTCTTCACAATCAAATTCAGGTTTTTCTTCAACGCAACTTCGCAGCAACCTTCGTCTTATAGCGGCTTCACTTTGCTACGAATCTTTGCTCTTTTTTTGTGAATACACACGTATGAAACACTGCTCTCAACGAGTATTATGTATTTGATTCTGATCTCTTCGGTTCCCTTAAAGAGTCCTACGTAGTCTAAGTTCTTATACAATTATGTATTTGATTCTGATCTCTTCGGTTCCCTAAAGAGTCCTACGTAGTCTAAGTTCTTATACAATGACAAAGAGTGAAACTGAAAAGTGGAACAGAGGTTCCTCTTCTCAATATTCAGAATGACTAAATAGGTTACATTGTAAACATCAATAATAAATAACTGAAGTAAAATTCGACACCTATGGAGTAGAACTCAAGTAACACTAAACGACTTATGATATCTAGGAGACAAGAAATTAATTAAGATGACACCTAACAAACAAATAACTGATAGTGAGATTAATATCTCAACAATTCCATTAGAATGAGCATAAGGGTTATTAAAGGACATGGAAGGTTGAAGAGGAGAAAACAACGTCAGTTTTCCAACGGATAATTCATTTTGGTGGGGAAAGCAAACTTGGATATAAAAGAAAGAAAAAAATAGGGTTAGGAGAGAACCTTAAATAAAAATTACCAAATTAATATAATGCTGACCAAATGTTACCTGTACACCAAATAGAAAATGGTCAAAAACCACCCTTCAAAAGCTCTATAAGATTATCACAGGGAATAAATTCGTTAACAGAACCGAGCTTTGAACTAGCAAGAAATTTGGACATTGTGAAGTTTATTTCTCATAGAATGTTGAATATTAATCAATGCCTTGATGAGAACTTGCCAGGAGAAGACACTGGAAAACTACTCAATGAGAACCTGACACCCTAGAAAAAAACAAGCTTGTAAGAGGTAAGATTATCAGAGCTCATAAAATCATACTTGAAGAAGGATGCCATCAATTTCTGAGGTAAGATTATCAGTGGTGTCTTCAGTAGGATTCAAATTGCAAAGTCTGTTTCCCCAGCAAGCCAGGGTGTTAATGAGCTAGACAACTTGTGTAGGGTGAAAGTAGTAGTTACTTTGGTAATTCCCTAACCCAATCTATGGCTAGAAATTCAACCCTAAATCACCTAAATCTCAGATCTTTATCGATATAGAAGTCTTTAGGTACCTTACAGTAAGTATCTTTGGAATACATCTAAAACTCTAGAATTCTTTGGCGCAAAGCCTAATCATGATATTTTGATCCATAATAATGTTATAGCATAGTGTCTTATAAATTTCCCATTAAAACCAAATTGAGATAACATTTTCAATAAATAGTCCTGATTGGCACGGTCGAAAACATTGCCCATATCAAGTTTGATGACCATACCTTTATCTTTCCTTACATTGCTTTAATTTACAACTTCACAGAACAAGACAATATTATCTATTATGTGCCTACGACCCACTAAACCCCTCCTGATTCTTTGAGATGAGCTTTAGAAGGAGAGGATTTATGGGCTATGCTCAAATTTTAGAAATTATCTTATATGAAACATTGCATGAAGAGATTGATGTAATGAATGCGGCCAAATTGATTTCTTTATGAATCAAAGAAATGAAGGAGAAGTTAATCCATCTTCTCATATAGTCATGCTTGAACATGTAATCTAATCGATCATTTTGATCCAACTTAATTACATCCTAATAAGCTTAATAGAAGTGATTTGATATCCCATCTGAACCCAAAGCTTTTCTCGGGATCAATTTTTTTTTCTTCATATGTCCTCTTCTGTAATGCATTCTAGCACGTCTGAATTGCCATCTTTAGACACCAAAATTTCGTATTTTATCTAATATGTACTAGAAAACGATGAATTGGATACATGCTCGCTAGAGTATAGCAAATTAAAGTAATCAATACCTACACTTTGGATCCCCTTGAAGTTCTTGATCTACATTCCATCCATGCCAATAGATTTAAAATTATTCCTCCAAACTCATGCCTTAGTCGAGTTATGGAATAACTTGGAGCCGTGATCGCCATCCAAAAACAATATTATATAGGATTTGAGGCACAATTCGTTGTATTCTAACTTTTGTTCATGATGGAAGGCTTTCAATTATCCTTTCTTGTATTGTAGATGTTATGAAACTAACTCACAAAAATATAGAAAATAGAGATCAATGCCTCAGAATTCAGCCTCTTCGAGGGGGCAACCTCCTTTACATTACACAAATGAATGATTCTTTGATGATTCAAATGACAAAACCTCCTTTCTATATATAGGAGTCTAAGGAGTCACAATATAACCCAGCTAACCTAACAATAATAATATAAAGGCACAAAAATAACAATAGAGGGATTCTATGGGGCATAATAATAACAATATGGGGACAATAGGGGCACAACAATATTAATAAGGGATACAAGTACAATAGTAATGAGGTAATCACTAGTATTATAGGGATCTAACATGCTCCTCTCCTTCAAAAAGGTGTTGTCCTCATCGCTTGAGTAGTTTTGGATGCTTCTGTATAAAATTCCTATCCTTCCATGTGGAATCTTCAGCGGATAAGTTCTTCCACTTGATGAGACACTCCAAAATTGATCGTTTTTGTAGTTTTCAAGTTGTTGTTTCTATGACTGTTTCTAGTTCCAATATAATTTTTCCTTCCTCATCAAGTTTTGGCAATATTGTTTGAACTCAGAGCTTGTCACCTATAACCTTCTTTAAACATGAAACGTCAAAAACTGGGTGCACTTGAGAAGCTGCAGGAAGCTCCAATTTCTATGCCATAGTACCAATCTTTTGCAACACCTTGTACAGACCATAATACTTTGGTGATAATATATTATCCTTCTCAACTTGCTTGAGGGACATTTGTTTATATGGTTGTAGTCGTAGGAATACCCAATCACCTACATCAAAACTTCTTTCGATGCGATGTTGATTTGCTTGTTGTTTCATTATATTCTGCGCCAACACGAGGTTATCCTTTAAGTGTTGGAGGACTTGTTGTTGGTGCTCGATGTGATGTTACACTGCTTGAACCTTAGAATTTTCTCTTAAATATGATGTGATGGATGGTGGCTGATATCCATAAAGTGCCATAAATGGGGTCATTTTTGTTGATGTATGGAAGGAAGTGTTATACCACCATTTAGCCAGAGGAAACCATTTGATCCATTGTGTCTGTTTATCAGATACAAAGCAATGAAGATATCTTTCCAAACATTTGTTTACTATCTCAGTTTTCCCATCAGATTGAGGATGATAAGATGAGCTATGAGCTAACTGAGTACCAAGACAAGAAAATAATTCTGTCCAAACATTTCTAGTGAAAATGGGATCTCTGTCACCGACAATAATCTTTGGGTATCCATGTAGCTTTTGAATTGTTTCCATAAAGGTAGTAGAAACTGTACTGGCTTTCAATGGATGTGATAATGCACAAAAGTGTGCATACTTGGTAAGTCTGTCAACTACCACCATGATGACACTCTTTCCCTCATACTTGGGTAAACCTATGA
>APFE030021167.1:533-14959 GCA_000404065.3 Pinus taeda
GGGTATCAAGGATTCGGAGCAACATTTGATACTCAAATACCGGGGCTGCCTGCACAAGTACATCCAGGAAGAAATACAATTCCTAAACATCCCCTCGCTCGGCACAGCATACCGGTATGCTGTCAAGGTCGAACAGAAGTTGAAACAAAAGAAGCGAGATTTTGGATCTGCGAATCCAAAGCAGGGGAAAGGTGCCCCTAAACCACAGAACAAAGGACAAAGCCAAGGCGGGACAAACCAAGACAACCAGTCGAAGCTGCAAGCAAAGAACAGCGCCGCGAAGCCAAGAAAGGACACTGGAAAACGGTGCGAGTTCCATAAGAGCTCCACTCACAACACAAGTGAGTGTCGGGCCAAGAAGTCACTGGTGGCTGAGCTAAAGTTTTCAGAATCGGATGCATGTTCCGACTCTGAGTCAGAACCCGATAAGGGGTATGAAAAACGGAAGCAGATCATTGATGCAGACCCCAGCACCACTGTCACTACCGCAAAGATCCAGAAAAATGAACCCGAAGATCCAGAGGAAGAGGAGCGTCTCTTCCACTCCCAGATGTGGGTAAAGGGATCCCCGATACAGTTCATTGTTGATAGCGGGAGTCAAAAGAACCTCATTTCGGCAGAGGTCGTGAAGCGGTTGGGCTTACCGACCACACCACATCCACAACCATACACCATTGGGTGGCTGCACCAAGGACGAGATCTTCGCGTAAGCCAGCAGTGTCGCCTCCGTACAACATCAAGGCCTTCACGGATGAGGTATTGTGTGACATTGCTCCCCTTGAGGTTTGTGATGTATTACTAGGACAACCATACTTGTGGAAGCGACATGCTGTGTATGAATCAAGGCCCCGTGCTGTTATTATTACATTGGGAAATAAGTTGTTCAGGATACCAGAGGTAGCACCACCTGCCGCCATCTCTTTGATTACTGCAAAACAATGTAGTAAGATCATTTCCAAAACCAGGAAATTTGTTTTCCTGATGATACGCCCTCAAGAGAAGAAGAAGACAGTGGCTGCGGCCTCCAAACGGGGTCCCTCTGCATGGCAGCTACAGATGGACAAGATTGTGGAGGAGTACGAAGACATCTTCACCTCCCCGGCAGGGGTTCCTCTGCACTGTCAAGTCAAGCACTCCATCGATTTGACCCCAGGGGCGCCGCTACCCAATGGACCAATTTATCGGCGCTCCGTTCTTGAGAACAATGAAATCAAGAGGCAGATTCAGGAGCTCCTGCAGAAAGGTCACATCCGCCCGAGTTCTTCGCCCTGTGGGAGCCCGATAGTGTTGGTACAAAAGAAGGATGGGACGTGGAGACTCTGTATTGACTATCGGGCACTGAACAAGATCACTGTCCATAATAGGTACTCGATCCCACGGATTGATGACCTCCTAGACCAACTAAAGGGATGATAGGGATGTCTATTTTCTCCATATCTTATATTCCATATTGCAGAACTTGATACTCCTGATGAAGCATTGGAGCAGCTTACTAAAGTTTTTGGGATCACAAATGAAATTAGAGCTCATCAACTTGAAAATGAGTTGCTTACATTGGATCCTAATAATTTTTTCTTGCATTGAAGATTTCTTGTCCAAATTCAAGACCCTTAGATATCTCTTGGAAGGTGTTAAGGTTAAGAAAGAAGATAGTAACCTTATTTATTCCATCCTTACTAAGTTGGGACCAGCCTACTCTGTATTTGTTTCCACCTTTCATTCTACAAGGGAAGCTTTCATTTGTCAAGGAACAGACTACAAGTCCCCTTCCTTTGATTCTTTTTGTGATTCTTTAATAAGAGAACAAGAAAAACTCTTACACCTTGGTCTTCTTAATCTTTGAAACTATTCTAAGAAATCATTAGCCGCCCAGCAGCAACCAAATTCAAAGAATCCTAAGAAGTCGTATCCTAAAAGGAATGGTCCTAAACCAAACAAGGGTCCTAAGCAATTTTAGCCTCAAAATGAAAAATCATTTCCCCAGAATGATAAGGCAAAAAAAAACAAAGGGAAGAAGACTGATAGACATTTCCACTTTTGTAATCGAGATGGCCAATTAGAATCCAAATGCTTCAAGAATATGGAAGCCTTGGAAGCCTTGGTATTACCGACACTTGATCCGTGGCTTAACACCCGATTGGTCCATGATCTCTATTTAAAGAGCATGGAGGGTCATTTGTAGGTTAACTGTTCATGAGAGAAGCTTATGTAAACTTTCATTCTTTTATTAATAAATTGCCTGAAGTGGCCGCGTTGGCTCAGGCCATGGACTGTTTCCCTCTTTGAGGGTTTTAACCACGTCAAAAATACTAGTGTATTGATCTGTGATCTGTTTGTGAGCCGTGTCCTTTGGTGTTCTGTCTGAGGATCTTACCCTGTAAATTCCCACCAATTTCAACGGAAATGGAGTTGCTTTATGCTCCCGACCAGGTGGTATTCCCTGATGTTGAGGTAGTCAAGTTCTAGCCTTCAACACATTACTAGCGATGAGACCTCTCTAAGTGATCATCACGACGGAATTTAAATATCCACAGTCACTCAAACAAAGACTAGTGTTACGATCAGTGTACATAATGTTTGAAATTAAAATGCGCCGCCAGAGGAGTACCATAATAACATAAAACCATGGGAGATCAGACCAAGCATGTGCATGGAAGTGTCGTGCCAAATTGCAACCATCAACTCATATCTTCCACATTAACACTACGACAGTTTTCTGTAGGATTTCCTTGCTCTTCTCGAGATCCCGCCAATATCGGGGAACCCGAGTCTTGTTGAAGGATCTGAATCAAGTTATATTTCTATTTATCATGTTCTTTCATTGGCCAGTGAGAGTTGATTTCCAAGTTATTTTAATTGCTTCCCCAATTTACCAGAAGATTTGCTACCTTATTCCCTTCCCCGCGGGTATGTGTTTTAATCGCATAAGGCAAAGATAGGAGGAGTTTTTGGATCCTAGAAACTATGAGTTCAAGGCGTCATCTCTTTACTAATTTGGAGGTTGGGGAGACATCCAAGAGTTTTTGGGACACTCCTATAGCAATCTTGGAGTCCCATGTGATTTGGATTTTGGGGATATTTTTTTCTTTGGCAATGTGGAGCCCTATTTCTAGCGCAAAATATTCTGCAAAATTATTAGTTGTGTGTCCACAAGCTCTTGCATACAAGTGTATTACCCTTCTTGTTGCATCTCGCAAAAGGCCCCCATAGCCCGCAGCCCCTGGATTTCCTTTTGACGTTCTGTAGATAAAAATGACCTAGAGCTCCTGAATGAATAGGATATTTATATGTAGTAGATTAAGATCTAATATCGAAAACTAAATTCAAAGAAAATATATTAATGGTCTCCCAACAAGAGATTTCACCTTCAGTGCCCCGAGCCCTTTCTCTAGTTCTTACTCAAATGGAATCATGGTCAAGATATTCTATGTAATGGACATTCAAATCCTCTCAGAGAAAGAAGTGAAAGAAATGACCTTGAGATGACAAAGGAACCAAGAAATAGTCAAGTAGAAGAACCAATACCTCGTTAAACAACAGGTATTAAGAAAAAAGAGAATGTTTTAACTTTGTGATGAACAACCATGTACTAATTACAATGCATAGGTTTAGAGGGAAGATGCTTCATACATATGCAAAAGAATTAAAGATACTAATGACAATTCTTGTCAAATAGAGCACACATGAAAATACATTTTGTAGTGGACTTATTACCGCCCACATTAAGATTTGAGTAAGCAGCGAAATAACATAAGGCATGTCACCTCCTAATATCCTCTCATTTCAAGTTGGTCTGTGCCAACTAGAGAGGGATATTCATAACTATTGCATCTGATATACATATTAAGTTTGAAAAAGCAAATCTCATGAACAAGTAGCCAAAATTGTTATGTGTAAAAATCAATGCAAGTTTAGGATTGACCTAACAAACAGGTCTCTACCATTTAGGTCAAGGGGTCAAATATAAACTAGAAAAGTATTTAATTGATAATGGAGAAATACAAGATCAAATCATCATGACCATCATGCCAATGCTAGATTAAGAGAAACCCTACAGTGACGTAAAGAGTTTTCTTCAAGCTTGTCTGTCACTTGAAACCAATTCAATTATAAAATATCTAACATTATGAGGCTTTTAGGTTTGTTACATAGCTCCGGTTCACAAGTATTTTACCATGCTTGGGTAGAAAACACCCACAAAAACATATGAAGTCAATAAATCTAGTTAATTGGAAGGACAAGCACAATCAACACAGAAGAAAGGAGAGAAAATGAAGACCAATCATCTTTCTTCCAGTGACATCAAAGTTCAAAAGTTATTACATGTGAAAAGAGATTTTAAAAACTCTCAATATCCAACCACATTACATCTCCACTGCATTAAATAGATGCTTTTTCTTGTTGAAGGTTGCGCCCTCAAGGTGTTGATTTTGAGAATGCACACGATGTTGAAATAGATGTCACATCCCAATGGTTAGCCCTCATTATTTTCGAACGATAGGCTAGCCAACGATTGATACATGGCATATGATTGGGTCTAAATGTCAATTGAAGTGCGTCTTCAGTTTTGTGTTAAAACAGTAAAAAATCCATGGATTGAACATGCACCCATTTGGGATAGATGTCATTTCTTGTGTGCCTACAACTAAGTGGACTATGCTTGCTTGTAATAAACTACGAGCTGTGCTTCTAATTCACTCTATCCAAAAATATGTTTCCTTTGTTGCATCCATAGATATACACTAGATTTAGGGATGTGTGTTGTAAGGGAACTGTCAAAGTCAAATGAAAATAAACATAAAATATGTAAATAAAATATTAAATAATAATGATGTGCCAATAAGGTTCTCAATCTTTAATTGTAACCTTCAACCTAATGTGTGTGTATACACATCTAACATAACATTAAATAGGTTATTGTAATTATCATTCAATCATCTATTTTATTCTTGTACTTTAAATTCTATATGTATATCAATCATCTATATTCATGATTGATATTCTTTAACGAATGAAGATTGTTCATTGTATAGGTATTTCATTAGTATTAAGATCAACCACATTTCTTACTAGACATTTGGTCAAATTTTCTTGTCTAATATCAACAAAGGATTGAAAAAGCGTGGCAATTAGATTGTACACAGTTCAAGTGCTTGTAAGCAGTTTCCATGATTAAAGTTCTATGAAATACCAAGTTGATCAATTATCCAACAAACTGCTTGTTACCACTTGGGTTATCCCTATGTAAGGAGTCCCATTTGCATCAAGGGGGAGCATAAGGAAATTATAAAGAAAGCCACCCATTGTCATCTTGGTATCCTTGCCCCTCACTTCCAAGTGTGAGTGTGTGATTTCCCAGCCTAAGGGGGTTTCCCTACCTTTGATTCTAATCCTAAGTTTGTCATTTAGTTTGAGTGAGAGTAGGGCAGATTAGATGTTGATCCTTTCTTAGAGTTATTGTATGATGATGAATTGTTTGAACATTTTTAGTCCAATGTTGATTGTTCAATTAGTTATTAATGCATATTAATGGATTATGTATTGTGCATCAACCATATATCTTAGTCAAATGAAATTGTAGCAGAATAAGGTATATAATCATTAACCTTTAATTCAATCCCACAATTAAAAAGGAAATGGTCGATCAAGTAACCCAAATTAACAATAAGGATTTTTTAGCAAGAAATGGTTTATATAACGGGTGCGACCGGTGCTATAGCCATAAAATATACCAATGCTAGGCAAGTATGAGAGAGTATTTTTCCCGAGTGTTGCTTTAGGTGCACAAGAAAATTTAGGCGGCTAAATGGGTGGTTTCACGATTCATCTAGGGGAACATTGAATATACTTAAGGTACATGTAAGTAATGTCCATATGTAGTCTTGTCTGATGTGATATTATTCAAATGGGTACCAATAGGGGTAACTTGGAACTCCAACAAAGAAGGCTTTAAGCTCAATGAGTAACCTCCTAAAGTGATGGGGTTTCCTGTGTGAATGACTCCCAAGCAACAATTTTATTCACCTAATGGCATGTATTATTGTTTTTTATATATGTCAGAACACGTCTTCAGCCTATATATCTAAGAGAATTTCTTAATAAAAAAGTGTGTCAAAACCATATACTTGTGCTCTTTGGCATAAACTGTCATCATAATTCATTCCATTGAGACACATAATTTACATGAAACAAATGATAGGTGAATGTCTCAATTAAATGCTCCAAGTGGCCCTTTAATCATTAGAAAGTTTGCGCATTTTTACTTGACTAAAACCTTTCATAGAGATCCCATCACTCAAATTCATTTCATCTTGCTGAGCAAAAACACTACTCAACATAATATAGTAACCATTCAAATGGAAGTTGCAATTAAGGAGTTAAACTTTTAATCATCCTAAGCATGTGAATTAAATGTAATTAGAACATCCAATCCCATAAATAAAAATAAAAATGTATTGGTTGCTTAAGTTCAATAAAACAAGATTTAGAGTGATTGTTGTGTACTGCAAAATTTGTTTTGATGCCAAATGATCTTTAGTTGCCTTCCAACCCCAAATATATTTTAAAAATATCGTAAATGTTTAATTCAGTGTTAACATAAAAATGTTGCTCAAATCTCTTTACTCTGTGTGACAATGTCCTCGTTGATGTTTTCATATTAACTTCATAATACTTTGCTCATTATATTCATAATTATAAACATTAAAATGGTATACAAAACAAAACCAAATAAGTCATACTTTATTAAATAATAATAATTAAAAAACCACTACATTAAATAATAATTAATTATGCTAAATCACAATTAATTAATTAATTAGTTTAGAATTAAATTAATTATATTAAATGACACACATTACATTTAAAATTTCAGGAGGCTTTAAATGAACCTCGTCAAACATACTTGACTTTTACAAAAAATTTGTTTTCCCGCTGCATTCTGCGTTTCTTGAATCCTTCCTTCCTGCAGAGTTGAGTTGAGTTTTCTTGTTGTTCTTGAATTACAGATCGTTGTTTCTTGAATCCTGAATTACGGGTCGTTGTTTCTTGAATCCTGCACACTTTTCTTGTTCCTGAAAGCAGATTTGTGGCTTCAGCCTTCCACGATGACGCCCGGGAACCAAGATGATCATGAAAGAGAAACATTTAATGAAATCAAACAAGCTGTAATTGATGCCCCTTTTCTATCAACTCCCAATTTTTTCTAATCAGTTTATTTTATATACTTTTGCCTCTGAATTATCATATGCAACAGTCTTAACACAACCAAATGAACAGAAAATCGAAGCTCCCATTTTTTATTTCTTTTTCCTCAGCTCAAATTTTCAAGGAGCTAAATTAAATTTTTAAGGAGTAGAAAAGAAATCCTCTGCAGTTTACAAAGCTATCAAATATTTTAGACCCTTTTTTCTAAAAACTCATGTTAAAGTTATTGTTCCTTTCTTAGCAATCACGAAATCACTTATTCAAAAGGAGTTAGGAGAAGAAAGGGCTAACTGGGTTACTGCATTACAAGAATATGATCTAGAAATCAAACCCGCTAAAATTGAAGAGGTCAAGGTTTTTGCAAGTTAGTCACAGGAATGAATGATACATCAATAGATGAAGTAACAGGTAATATTGAACAAATCACAGAGGTACTCCCTGTTAATACTCAGTCTCCATATGCTGACTTAATCTTTTATTTGAAAAGGTTATGCTCCACTTGAACTAGATGTTAAGAAAAAGAGAGCCTTGAGATCGAAAGCCAATCAATATCAACTCATCAATGATGTGTTATTTAGGAAAAATTATGATTATTTCGTACCGCTTCAGGAAGACAGAGGAAACCTTCCACGCCCTTGCAACCTGTTAAAGTCGAACAACCTTTTGAGCAATGGGGACTGGACGTAAGAAGTGAGATCGTTCCTCATTCTTCCAAACATAATAGGTACATTTTGGTTGCAATGGATTATTTTACAAAATTTGTAGACGCAATATCTCTGAAGCTAGCTAATTCTGAGAGCATCATTGAATTCATTGATCAAATTATTATTACCAGGTTTGGTATCCCTCATGCTCTTATTTTTTACAATGCTTCTTATTTTTCTGGAAATGCAATGACTAAATTTTCTTTAAAGAGAGGATCTAAACTTAAGTATTCTGCAAATCATTTCCCTCGGGGAAATGGCTCAGCAGAAACCACTAATAAAAATCTTATAAGGATCATTAAATGAACTATCGACCAAAATCAAAAGAACTAGAAAAAAGCTTTAATATTTGCTTTAAGGGCTGATTGAATATCTGAGAAAACCTCAATAGGTAATTCTCCTTTTCATTTGGTAGGCGGGAATGAAGCTATCCTACCTCCAAATCTAGCACTCCCCTCATCAACCCTAGTTCAATTTATTGAAGAACAACCTTTTTCTACTTTACAATTACGAATGTCTCAAATCCTTAAGTTGGAAGAAGAAAGAAATAAAGCTAATCTAGTCCATGCTCACCATTAAAACATAAATTACTATGAAGTCTTTAGCATGTTTTACTTAAAGAGGTCATCCAAGACTCGCAAAGAGTGAATGAAACCTCCCCGTCCATTTATTTAAAAAAAAATCAAATTAGAGTGTAATTAAAAAAAAAACTAAAAGTTAAGAGGTCTCATCACGAGCCTGCTTACCATGATCATAGGAAACTAATAAAATTGACATTGTCACTACTGGAAGCCAAACCAATATAGTGGCATTATCATTTTCTGGCTACCAAACCAGGATAATGACTTTAAAGTAAAAAGAAAAAATAATATAAAAAGAAAAAAGGAAATACATTGCCTCTAAATAATGTTATTATAACATGGATAGGATACTGGTTCATTTTGGTTAAATGGTGACCTTGTCGAGGCTATGAACGCCTACTAGCACAGAGGCTCTACCAATGACTAATGATTTTATTCAATACGCTAAGCTTCTAATAGTTTTTACTTTATCTTTTCAACATATTAGCAATTGGTTCACACAAAAAAGATTTTCACCTATAACAAACCTTGAGAAACTTAACAAAGTTATCTATATCAATCTAGATTTCAATCATTTTTAAACTTCCTAAAGAAATTTCTTGATAAAGATTGACATCTTACAGAGATTAACTGTTTCGTCCAATATGTCGCTAATTGTTGTGGTACTAAACAAACCCCCATTATCTTTAGACTTAGGAGAAAGAATAGTGGGGGCCCTTTAAAAAAGAAGAAGGATAGAATCCTTCCTTGTTTAGATAAAATAGGATAAGTTTTATATTTACTCTTTTATTTTTGAACAAATCAAGAAAGTATAAGAGAATGGCATAAAACCTTTTAAGAATCCTTTTGTAGTTTTAGGAAATAAATTACAAGCCTTATGAATCCCGAAATCATAACAAATAAATAGAAATATCATAAAGGGATTGGTCTTATTAAAAGCGACACGTAGTATCGGCGGTTTCAAAGAATAGAAAAACAATGAAAAGTCGATAAGTGAAATAGAAAAAAGCAGAAATGCGAAATTCTGAAACCAATATCACAATCCGTCAAAAGATGATATCGCATTCCGTCAATTGATGGATGCTGATATCAGATTCTGTTAAAACTCCAGTATTTTGCTAATATAGATCCCACACCTATATGTTTTTCGGATATCAGGGATGACTGAGTTATGTTAATATCACTCGATACCAAATGTCGATAAAAGATTTTTCGATATAATGACAAGTGTCAGCGTCACGTGAACAAATGTTTGAAAATTGAATGACCACTCTGTGTAGTTCTAATTTTGAGGTTTTTTTATGATTTGTAATAATTTTGAGTTAATGTGAAAGGATTTTCCATAAAGCTTGCGTTGAATTGATATGACCCTTTCCATCTTTCGAAGCTCTTGTTTCTTATCTTGGTTTGTTTCCTTACAGGTAAATTCCAATAAAGAGCAGTTAGAGAACATGTAAAGAATAATCAAGGCGAGGAGGAAGTCTGTAATACGAAAAGAACCAGTCTTGCCCCTTGAAGAAGTGCCTGAGATGTCTCCATTGTTTACAGATACTACATGCACTCCGGATGCAGGCTCTTCCTCCTCGGAGGCAATATACGAACTGTTCGAGGATGAAAATCCAAGAATAATCATGAAATAGGCTGCTACTGCAGATGATTCTCCTCCAAGTAACAACGAAACATGGAATGATGTGGCCAATTCATTTCTCCATAGAATTGATGCCCGCCCCAAAATTCTACCATGTAGAGATATGGTGAAATGGGTCGTTGACCATCTGGATATTACAAACAGAATGTTCATAACAACGATGAAGACAGTTATTGGGTCTTTTAAAGCTGAGGATTTAAGGAAAATGTATCATCTACCTCAACCTCAGAAGAAATATGATATGCAACTCATGCAAGAGAATCTGAATCCCGCGGCGCTGATTAGAGAATGGAGATGACACGGGTATGTATTCATTAGCCTCTATTGTTGGCCCTTTCTCTCATATTTCTGAGTCCTGACGAATTGATTAGATTCAATCAATATCGTCAACAAATAATAACTCATTTTCCAGAATCCCTGTTAAAACAATTTTGAAGGAACTCAGAAGTTTCAGATGCATCAACCTCCTCTTCAAAATCTCCAATTATTTCCCAAGTCTCTTAAACAACTACTATAGTTGTTGAGAAAATACAAAATTAAAGAGGAGAACAAATTGGATGAAGTATGGGAGGAGTTCAACCGTGTTTTGACAACAACAACAAAAACTCGAGTTATAGGTATCTCGGTCGATATACAAGCATAACAGGTTACAGTCGGCAGAGAGACAGAACAAGTTCCAAAAACTAAAGGGAAAAGCTCATTTACTATTGAGGCTTCCCAAGGGAAACTATTCCTAAACCTCCCAAGAATAGAATTGATGCCCAAATTCTCAATCAATCAACTTTTGTCGATGATATGGAAATAATTCCTGCATTCCTTACTAACGAGACAGTCCTGAAGATTTACGAAATCTCGCCTGTGGACGTATTTTACAGTCCAAAACACAAACCAATAATGAGAAGGTCAAGGAAGGAAAGAAAGTTAAATCAATTGCAAGTGCTAGTTTCAAATGAAACTCCTTTTCAAGTTCTTTGGAAAGGAGCTCAAACAACCCCTAACGAGGAATTGAAGAGATTATCTCAGTTCGGAGGAGCTTACGCTAGGGCTACCATTGATAGAGCTACATGAATACAACTGCTAATGAAAGAAAAAGATCGAAGGATCGTTCAAGTAGAACAAACTTTCCAGATTGAAAAGCAAGCAATTGAGCAACAATGGCAAGCAAACCTTACCAAGTTATAAAAATGTTTTAATGATTTAAAGCTATAATTTGAATTCGAAGTGAAGGACAAAGATGAACAAATATTGCAATTGAAACAAAGGATAAACTAGTTGAGGCGAAATCCATAGATAAATGAATTCCGCAAGGAGGTATCAGAACTGGATATACTCCTAACAATCCAGCAGGCTATCTTCTGTCACAAATTGGCTTTAATTCATGACTTGTCAAAGACCATCGATTCTTTATTAAACCAATTGTCCGATTTGAGGATGTTTTAAGAAGAAAATGACGAGAAAATTTCTGAGTATATAAATTGGCAAGACAACGCTCAGGGAAGATCAACTGATCTTCCTCGAATTGAACAATCACATAACGATATGATTTCCGATGACAGGGATATCAAAACGAAATATGCAGAAATGGCTATTATCAGAGCTCGAAATATTGCCTCAAATTTCATCGAATACATTACATATACCTTATTGCAGGCCAATCTAATTCAAGACTGCCCGAAGGACACCTTGCCAGATGTTAAAGCTTTAAAAACAATCTCGGCAGGAAACATCTAGGAAGAAGATTCAATATATTCAGATTTTATCACAAGCAAACCTTGAAAGTTATTGGAATTTTCTAGTGAAGCCTCATAGTCAGTGGCTCGCTCTGAGGTGTCTCTCAAATGCAACAATACAACTTCTTCCAGTGCTTAGTGATGCAGTGTTTACGGGAAAAATGCGCATGCAACCCCAGTTGAAGCCACTCACAGACATATATGGTCTCATAGAGCAGATGAAGAATCAATCTAGATAACAGTCACGAGTTCTTGTTACGACAGATCACTAACTTAGTTTTCCTTTAGCTTAGCTTGGTTTCTTGAAGATTCTTTTAAGATTTCTATTTTAATTTTACTATTTTTGTGATATTAATAGGTTGTTTAAACCCCTTTCATGCATTTAGAAAGGGGCCCAAGATTTTGAGAAGACAACTTTGAACTTGCACTATTGTTTGATCCAAAGTTATCTAATTGAGAAGTTGAGCCTGAACTCTATATTTTTCATAAGCATAGCGCTAATGCATCGGGCACTGTTATCTTTATGTTCTGATTATGTGTTACTGAATTAGATAGTGAATCTCTTATGCATTATCTCTTTATATAAATGCTTTGAAAACACTAAGTCATTATCACTATTGATGTGCAGAATTGAATGATTTATGATTATGTATGAGATAACTAGATCTTTTATATGATTGAGTTTTAACCAACCAAATTAATTAACTATTTAATTAATTTATTTTATCATATATGCTTTCTTTTCATCAAAGTATTGAATGATCTATATTGTTACATACTTTGTAAAATATTTCTTTGAATCACATATAAAGATGTGATATCCCTGGAAATAAGTAGAATAAGTTTATTAGTAATTTCATCATTAGCTATAAAATCATTTCATTAGTTTTCATTATGTTATTATATTAAATCTCTTTAAACGGGAAACTGGTACCATTATACCCAGTTGGACCTGTTAGGATATTCCGACACATAGGAAATAGTTAAGTATAACTTGGTCTAGTATGGAGTTAGGTAAAGTGTGTTTCTTTACTATGTACTTTTGTAACTTACAATCCGACGGTCACGATATGTAGTGATCCGACGGTTCATTCTCTCCTCGGTATTACTGACACTTGATCTGTGGCTTGACACCCGATTGGTCCATGAATTCTATCTAAAGCGCATGGAGGTTCGTTTTTAGGTTCACCGTGCATGAGAAAGCTTATGTAAAATTTCATTCTTTTATTAATAAATTACCTGAAGTGGCCGCGTTGGCTCAGGTCGTGGACTGTTTCCCTCTTTGAGGGTTTTAACCACGTCAAAAATATTGGTGTATTGATCTGTGATCTCCTTGTGAGCGGTGCCCTTTGGTGTTCTATCTGAGGAACTTACCCTGTAAATTCTTACATGGTATCGGAGCTATTTGAGGGTCGCGTCCGTTGGTGATCCAAATCTGAAGCCGGTAGTATTGCATCCGACTGACGTTTCCTAGATCTGCTGTTTCTAACTGCTTTCGATCCAAGAGGACTGCTCTGTTGTCTTAGGAGCATCTGTTCCAGTGAGGAACCCCTTTCGTTTCACGCGAAAAGGTTTCTGGTAGCCCTAGCTACGTCATTTTTAAGATCTGGAGGTATACAGTGTTTATTTGTAGTTTCTAGTTATTTTCCCTCTGTTTATTATTTCGATTTATTTAGCTTCTTTTTTATTACCGGATCTATACCTTTAGTTTCTGCGTATGCTCTTTGCCTTGCGACTCTGTGCGATCTGGGCAAATCAGAAACAGAGAGGAAGGATTTTTCTCATGCGTATGCTCTTTTCCGCTGCGCCTTAGTGTGATCTCGGAAAATCAGAAACATCGAGGAAAATATTTAGTTTCCGGGGTAAACTAAACTCTTCAAGCCGAAGCTGTTTTATTTTTTTTGTATGTCCGTGCGGTTTTGTGTTTTTTTTTTGTAGGGAAAAAGAGCTTTCTCTCAAGCAAGCACAGCAACCAAGCTTATAAGTGACCAAAAAAACAAAGCCACCCCCCCTCCTCTCTCTCTCTCTTCTCTCTCTCCTCTCTCTCTCTCTCAAACTTTTAGTTTAGCTCACTTGGTTCAAAGCTAATTTATGAGAGTGGAGGTCTTGAGTTCAAGTCTCCTTTTTGTTGGAAAGGGGGCGTTTTTTTCTTTTTTTTAATTTCTGCACATTCCGGCACTTCGTCGACGCCTTCATCAACTTTTCTTCAAAAATCCATAACTGCTTCATCCGGAAGCCGTTTTCAGAGCCATTTTTTTTGAACCAGCATAATTTTTCGATATCTCTCCATTGGAATACTTATTTTCAGCATATATAGCTTCAGTTTCTGTTAAAATGGAAAGTCCATGCCAAGTTATTCTTGACAGCACCAACTACTTCCAATGGTGGTCCTACATTGTGGATTCACTTAGAAGTAAAGGTCTTTACATAATAGCCTCAGGCCAAGAAACCAAACCAAAAGATGAAGATAAGGCAGCTAAATGGGAAAATAGGCAAGATCAGGCACGTGGGTTGATAGGGATGTCTATTTCTCGAGATCTTAGATTCCATATTGCAG
>APFE030021167.1:15652-26184 GCA_000404065.3 Pinus taeda
TCTTCTTAATCTTGGAAACTCTTCTAAGAAAGCATTAGCCGCCCAGCAGCAACCAAATTCAAAGAATCCTAAGAAGTCTTATCCTAAAAGGAATGGTCCTAAACCAAACAAGGGTCCTAAGCAATTTCAGCCTTAAAAGGAAAAATCATTTCACCAGAATGATAAGGCAAAAAAAAACAAAGGGAAGAAGACTGATAGACATTGCCACTTTTGTAATCGAGATGGCCAATTAGAAACCAAATGCTTCAAGAAGATGGAAGCCTTGGAAGCCTTGGTATTACCGACACTTGATTCGTGGCTTAACACCCGATTGGTCCATGATCTCTATTTAAAGAGCATGGAGGGTCATTTGTAGGTTAACTATTCATGAGAGAACCTTATGTAGAATTTCATTCTTTTATTAATAAATTGCCTAAAGTGGCCGCGTTGGCTCAGGCCATGGACTGTTTCCCTCTTTCAGGGTTTTAACCACGTCAAAAAAACTGGTGTATTGATATGTGATCTGTTTGTGAGCGGTGTCCTTTGGTGTTCTGTCTGAGGATCTTACCCTGTAAATTCCCACCAATTTGAACGGAAATGGAGTTGCTTTATGCTCCTGACCAGGTGGTATTCCCTGATGTTGAGGTAGTCAAGTTCTAGCCTTCAACACATTACTAGCGATGAGACCTCTCTAAGTGATCATCACGATGGAATTTAAATATCCACAGTCACTCAAACAAAGACTAGTGTTACGATCAGTGTACATAATGTTTGAAATTAAAATCCACCGCCAAAGGAGTACCATAATAACATAGAACCATGGGAGATCAGACCAAGCGTGTGCATGGAAGTGTCATGCCACATTGCAACCATCAACTCATATCTTCCACATTAACACTACGACTGTTGTCTGCAGGATTTCCTTGCTCTTCTTGACATCCTGCCAATATCGGGGAACCCGAGTCTTGTTGAAGGATCTGAATCAAGTTATATTTCCATTTATCATGTTCTTTCATTGGCCAGTGAGAGTTGATTTCCAAGTTATTTTAATTGCTTCCCCAATTTACCAGAATATTTGCTACCTTATTCCCTTCCCCGCGGGTATGTGTTTTAACCGCATAAGGCAAAGATAGGAGGAGTTTTTGGATCCTAGAAACCATGATTTCAAGGCGTCATCTCTTTACTAATTTGGAGGTTGGGGAGACATCCAAGAGTTTTTGGGACACTCCTATAACAATCTTGGAGTCCCATGTGATTTGGATTTTGGGGATATTGTTTTCTTTGGCAATGTGGAGCCCTATTTCTAGCGCAAAATATTCTGCAAAATTATTAGTTGTGTGTCCACAAGCTCTTGCATACAAGTGTATTACCCTTCTTGTTGCATCTCGCAAAAGGCACCCATAGCCTGCAGCCCCTGGATTTCCTTTTGACGTTCTGTAGATAAAAATGACCTAGAGCTCCTGAATGAATAGGATATTTATATGTAGTAGATTAAGATCTAATATCGAAAACTAAATTCAAAGAAAATATATTAATGGTCTCCCAACAGGAGATTTCACCTTCAGTGCCCCAAACCCTTTCTCTAGTTCTTACTCAAATGGAATCATGGTCAAGATATTCTATGTAATGGACATTCAAATCCTCTCAGAGAAAGAAGTGAAAGAAATGACCTTGAGATGACAAAGGAACCAAGAAATAGTCAAGTAGAAGAACCAATACCTCGTTAAACAATAGGTATTAAGAAAAAAGAGAATGTTTTAACTTTGTGATGAACAACCATGTACTAACTAGCAATTGTCCCAAAAGGTACAAAGAGAGGCCGATAGGATTATTAAATTAGAATTGTTGAATTTCTCTGGAAGAAATATTGGTTCAAATTTAAGCATCTAGAATAAGCAAACGCTGCCCTCGGTGCAGCCATTGAGGGCCGAGGATGATTTCACCGACGCCTCGCCATTAATCTCCGTTTGGACGCCATAGCTCTTGGCCTCTCGTCCGCCTGGTGGGCTCATTCCCAAGAAATCATGGAACAGACGTTGAGCTTCACCTGCCATTTCAATCGTCGCCCTAGGTAACCGCCTGCATCCAATCAACAACTCTCAACTCCCAATACAATACAGATCAGCAAAAGATCACAGCCATTTCTTATCGGGCGAGAGCTCTCCACCCATAACTGAAATGCCCACTCCACCGGTATTTGAAGATCGTGACACAATACATTAAACACATGGCGAAGTGGAATAGATGTATTGTCTCATTCCACCACCTACAAGAGACAATTGTTCAGTTATAAAGGGACAAGTGTCACAAACGATCGAATCCTATGCCCAAATCATTTACAGGCCAATTTAGGCGGCCTGTAACATTTATTCCCTACAAATAATTCAAGGGCAGAAATGAATTCATTATATATTTACATTCCCTTGAGGTAAACTCTAATCTCTCTTTCTATCTCGACCTTCAATGTGTGAGATGTTGTTTATCAAAATTATCTCTTTACTGCGTACCCATTCTACTCTCATTTTAATAGATGGGCTCCCTGAAATCTATGCAACCTCTTGCAAACACCCAATTTTATGATAGAAGTATTCATATATATGATAAAAAAATTAGAATTCGATCAAATTTAAGTAGATCCAATATTGGTTCAGGAAGTCGAAACGCTGCAAGCCAGGAGAATAATGATATAGGTGTATCTCTCAATTTTCTTGCAGATGCTACCTAGCTATTAGTAGATCACGAATTTCACAAGTATAGGCATACAGATTTAGGAAAAACGTTTTTAATCCTTGTTTTCCCCATTACTGTGCTCAGACATATTGATGTGACAAACCTAGTTTGCAGAAACATCAATATTTGGTTGAGGATCATGGTTTGGATTCTGCAAGAGATATGGCATTCAATAAGGCTAGACAATCTGGTTGGCCAACATAGTTTCAACGACATTTCAAAAGTATCTAATATGGAGTAGGGAGCCATGCCAATTACTTGATCCAAGTGAGAAAGGTTACAAGCTTTAACCACCAAATTTCCAGACTCTATACTGCAACCACAAAAGAATGTTTTGGAGGAAGTGCCCACTTGTTAGTTCTCTTGGATTTCAGAGGTAATGTGGCTCGTGAATACTGTGTATTTTCCTCACTTCCATTTTCTGGAGATTTAGAAGAAACTGCCTTTGGCTTTTGTGGAGCTTCATTTACCAAAGGTGTTGGGTTTTGCAGACTTAGTACAGGTGGGCACTGCATTCGTTTTTTTTCTTCTTTCGATCAAAAACAATTTACGGCCTTACAAAAGGACCAAAAAAGTAGTTCAAAAAGGCAGTTTCAACATAGATAGTATCTGCACATAAACCAGTATCCTTTGCATATCATCACCTAAATTATTATAGTGGACTCATGTGCTTACGAGTAGCATCTAGACCTAGTCATGTAGCCCTTACTTGAGTCCAGACATAATCCCAGTTGAAGTTTAACCTCATACCTAGGAGATACCTAAAGCATCTCTCGAAATGAAAAAAAAATACATAAAATAAAAATCTCATTTAGTAAAACTACAAATAACAAAACAAAAAATCTACCCCTGTACGATAAAGTATAAAGTAGAGATGAAGGAGGACATGAACTCCTGTATCAGAGTATTTTGTCTTGAGATTAATCATTAATATTGAAAATTATACAGAAAAAAAATTAACCAATTCTTGTTATTAATGTCCATATGGATCGACCTTGCCATAATTTTTCAGTATCTTGAGCATTGCGAGAGCCTTTATGGAAATATGTTTTACTAAATTTCCCCCCTCTTTGATCATTGCAAAGTGATCACCGGTCCTTTTACTTGTCAGCGGTGCAAGGTACTTCCCAAATCCAGTGGCAAAGTGCAATTCTAATAACTGTTTTGCACGCGTATTGAAGCAACAAACCACAACAGCCATCTCATTCAGTAGTGACGGAAAGAACATCCTGTCACGCATTGGATACATATAGGAGCGCATTTTAAGTTATTTGTCAAACAAAAAATGAAATGTCAGGAACAAGATGCACAACTTTGAGCTGCTTTGCAAAACTTATGCCTCCATACGTGGAATAAATTATGATACTTAAATCAAAGTAACAACCTGTAAGATCTTTGAAATTACTCAGAAACTGAATCAAATTTAATTCGAGTAATCTTTGCAAAAACATTTTACAGAGTCCAGCGCAAAGCAACAGGAAAATCAAATCAATCTGTATTGATTTAGAATCAATCGAAATTGAGCGTGATCCTGAGCTGTAATTACATGGTTTCTGGCTTCCGAACTAACAATATATTTTGACATATGTAGATGCATCTGTGGTGCTCTCAATCTAAAGGAAGTTCCCTAGGCAAAAATTTAGGAATGTAGCCCGGGGCAAAGAGAAACAAGTGAAATTGCAATGTGATTTCTTAAGAAATAAGTCAAACATTTACTTTGCATTTAGAAAGAGAATGACCAGTCCTAATTTGTACAATGCAAATATCACATTTCCTTAAATAATAATTATAACAAAGATTTGAGGAGCCATTAAATTCCTTTTAGCTATTTCTTATTAAATGATTCATTTCATTCAAAAAAATAATAATAATAATTGCATCAAGGCAAGCTTTTGGCTACTTTCACATCGTAGAAGAGAAAAATTACTTCTTTTGCAAAATCATAATACTCACCGCTCATAGAAATTATCCATATGAAAGAAGCATTCAATATTAAATAAATTATTCTTTTTCAAGGAAGAAAAATAAAAATAAAAATAGTAAATAAAAGCTAATTGAAAAATTATGTACTTCCATGGTTATAATCAATATGAGGCCATTAAAACAGACTATTGCTTTTACTCTGTAAGTATGTACTTCCATGGTTATAATCGATATGAGACCATTAAAACAGAGTTGTATCTTTATAGATTTTTTGCTCTTGTTTTTCTTGAAAAATACTTATTTCTTACAAATTCACAGACAAATGATAAAAGCCCAGCATTCCTTCTTACTGTTTGTTCAGTGGAAGTCGTGAGGTACCTTCCATGCTGATGATCTGCAATGCTCCCATATGTTTTAAATTTTAATGAATGATCGGTGTAGGTGATAGTAAACATTTATGAAAGTGAATAACCTACCTGATCTCACCTAACTTGCTCTATACAATCCAAGTCCAGCTAGCTTGTTGAAATATATAATCCGGTCTCTACTCGCCCGACTGAAGAATATGGGGTTTCGCAGGCTATACCAATGCCTTCTTGCCCAGCTGTAAAGGTGGAAATAAAGTGAACTGAACAAACCAAGAAAGTGATGTCCCTTTCAGAACCAGAACAACCGGGAGGTATAGGCCCCTCCTAGGACCCTATTTTTTCCTCTCAAATTCCATCCTACCTCAGGCGACACAAAACACATACCTCAATCACCTTACGCTCTTCTCCTTTCTACTGAACTTGACGAAAAAATCTCACCAATTCCATGGCATGGTTTCCTTGCCCTTCATGTTCTTAGAGTCCCGCATCTGATGCCTGAGCTCTGGAACAGTGAGCAGCCTCGAGAGGCTAGGGAGTGAAACCCTTCATGAAAAAATGAAGACAATCATGTTTAGTGCAAGCTTCCTCAAGTCATGTTCTTAGAGTCCCGCATCTGTTGCGTGAGCTTTGGAACAGTCAGCAACCTCAAGCGGCTAGGGAGTGAAACCCATCATGAAAAAATGAAGACAATCATGTTCAGTGCAAGCTTCCGCAAGTCTGAGTTCATCTCGGTAACTGAAATGCCTACCATTCCGCGTGTAACTGAAAACCATGACGCAACACAAGTGGAGCAGAGGTCATTTCGCCCGTAACTGAAAACCATAACATAACACAAATTGAACAAAGTTCAAAACCTTTGCATGTTGTAGTTTTGTCTCATCGGACGGCCATACGAAGTGACAGGTGTTAAGATACAGGCGAAAGATACAAACGATCGAATCCTATGCTCGCTGAATGTCGATGGCAGGTGTCAGCGTTAGAATGAAGAGGACGACGAAGGTCCCTTTCAAAGGAAGGCCTATCGGCCTAATTACAATGCATAGGTTTAGAGGGAAGATGATTCATACATATGCAAAAGAATTAAAGATACTAATGACAATTCTTGTCAAATAGAGCACACATGGAAATACATTTTGTAGTGGACTTATTACCACCCACATTAAGATTTGAGTAAGCAGCAAAATGACATAAGGCATGTCACCTCCTAATATCCTCTCATTTCAAGTTGGTCTGTGCCAACTAGAGAGGGATATTCATAACTATTGCATCTGATATACATATTAAGTTTGAAAAAGCAAATCTCTTGAACAAGTAGCCAAAATTTGTTATGTGTAAATCAATGCAAGTTTAGGATTGACCTAACAAACAGGTCTCTACCATTTAGGTCAAGGGGTCAAATGTAAACTAGAAAAGTATTTAATTGATAATGGAGAAATACAAGATCAAATCATCATGGCCATCATGCGAATGCTAGATTAAGAGAAACCCTACAGTGACGTAAAGAGTTTGCTTCAAGCTTGTCTGTCACTTGAAACCAATTCAATAATAAAATATCTAACATTATGAGGCTTTTAGGTTTGTTACATAGCTCTGGTTCACAAGTATTTTACCATGCTTGGGTAGAAAACACCCACAAAAACATATGAAGTCAATAAATCTAGTTAATTGGAAGGACAAGCACAATCAACACAGAAGAAAGGAGAGAAAATGAAGACCAATCATCTTTCTTCCAGTGACATCAAAGTTCAAAAGTTATTACATGTGAAAAGATATTTTAAAAACTCTCAATATCCAACCACATTACATCTCCACTGCATTAAATACATGCTTTTTCTTGTTGAAGGTTGCGCCCTCAAGGTGTTGATTTTGAGAATGCACACGATGTTGAAATAGATGTCACATTCCAATGGTTAGCCCTCATTATTTTCGAACGGTAGGCTAGCCAACGATTGATACATGGCATATGATTGGGTCTAAATGTCAATTGAAGTGCGTCTTCAGTTTTGTGTTAAAACAGTAAAAAATACATGGATTGAACATGCACCCATTTGGGATAGATGTCATTTCTTGTGTGCCTACAATTAAGTGGACTATGCTTGCTTGTAATAAACTACGAGCTGTGCTTCTAATTCACTCTATCCAAAATATGTTTCCTTTGTTGCATCCATAGATATACACTAGAGTTAGGGATGTGTGTTGTAAGGGAACTGTCAAAGTAAAATGAAAATAAACATAAAATATGTAAATAAAATATTAAATAATAATGATGTGCCAATAAGGTTCCCAATCTTTAATTGTAACCTTCAACCTAATGTGTGTGTGTATACACATCTAACATAACATTAAATAGGTTATTGTAATTATCATTCAATCATCTATTTTATTCTTGTACTTTAAATTATATATGTATATCAATCATCTATCTTCATGATTGATATTCTTTAATGAATGAAGATTGTTCATTGTATAGGTATTTCATTAGTATTAAGATCAACCACATTTCTTACTAGACAATTGGTCAAATTTTCTTGTCTAATATCAACAAAGGATTGAAAAAGCGTAGCAATTAGATTGTACACAGTTCAAGTGCTTGTAAGCAGTTTCCATGATTAAAGTTCTATGAAATACCAAGTTGATCAATTATCCAACAAACTGCTTGTTACCACTTGGGTTATCCCTATGTAAAGAGTCCCATTTGCATCAAGGGTGAGCATAAGGAAATTATAAAGAAAGCCACCCATTGTCATCTTGGTATCCTTGCCCCTCACTTCCAAGTGTGAGTGTGTGATTTCCCAGCCTAAGGGGGTTTCCCTACCTTTGATTCTAATCCTAAGTTTGTCATTTAGTTTGAGTGAGAGTAGGGCAGATTAGATGTTGATCCTTTCTTAGAGTTATTGTATGATGATGAATTGTTTGAACATTTTTAGTCCAATGTTGATTGTTCAATTAGTTATTAATGCATATTAATGGATTATGTATTGCGCATCAACCATATATCTTAGTCAAATGAAATTGTAGCATAATAAGGTATATAATCATTAACCTTTCATTCAATCCCACAATTAAAAAGGAAATGGTCGATCAAGTAACCCAAATTAACAATAAGGATTTTATAGCAAGAAATGGTTTATATAACGGGTGCGACTGGTGCTATAGCCATAAAATATACCAATGCTAGGCAAGAATGAGAGAGTGTTTTTCCCGAGTGTTGCTTTAGGTGCACAAGAAAAGTTAGGCGGCTAAATGGGTGGTTTCACGATTCGTCTAGGGGAACATTGAATATACTTAAGGTACATGTAAGTAATGTCCATATGTAGTCTTGTCTAATGTGATATTATTCAAATGGGTACCAATAGGGGTAACTTGGAACTCCAACAAAGAAGGCTTTAAGCTCAATGAGTAACCTCCTAAAGTTATGGGGTTTCCTGTGTGAATGACTCCCAAGAAACAATTTTATTCACCTAATGACATGTATTATTGTTTTTTATATATGTCAGAACACGTCTTTAGCCTATATATCTAAGAGAATTTCTTAATAAAAAAGTGTGTCAAAACCATATACTTGTGCTCTTTGGCATAAACTGTCATCATAATTCATTCCATTGAGACACATAATTTACATGAAACAAATCAAATGATAGGTGAATGTCTCAATTAAATGCTCCAAGTGGCCCTTTAAGCATTAGAATGTTTGCGCATTTTTACTTGACTAAAACCTTTCATAGAGATCCCATCACTCAGATTCATTTCATCTTGCTGAGCAAAAGCACTACTCAACATAATATAGTAACCATTCAAATGGAAGTTGCAATTAAGGAGTTAAACTTTTAATCATCCTAAGCATGTGAATTAAATGTAATTAGAACATCCAATCCCATAAATAAAAATAAAAATGTATCGGTTGCTTAAGTTCAATAAAACAAGATTTAGAGTGATTGTTGTGTACTGCAAAATTTGTTTTGATGCCAAATGATCTTTAGTTGCCTTCCAACCCCAAATATATTTTAAAAATATCGTAAATGTTTAATTCAGTGTTAACGTAAAAATGTTGCTCAAATCTCTTCACTCTGTGTGACAATGTGCTCGTTCATGTTTTCATATTTCATTATATTCATAATTATAAACATTAAAATGGTATACAAAACAAAACCAAATAAGTCACATTTATAGTAAATGTAAAACAAAATGCTTTATTAAATAATAATAATTAAAAAACACTACATTAAATAATAATTAATTATGCTAAATCACAGTTAATTAGTTTAGAATTAAATTAATTATATTAAATGACACACATTTCAAATTTCAGGAGGCTTTAAATGAACCTCGTCAAACATACTTGACTTTTACAAAAAAATTGTTTTCCCGCTGCATTCTGCGTTTCTTGAATCCTTCCTGCAGAGTTGAGTTGAGTTTTCTTGTTCTTGAATTACAGATCGTTGTTTCTTGAATCCTGAATTATGGGTCGTTGTTTCTTGAATCCTGCACACTTTTCTTGTTCCTGAAAGCAGATTTGTGGCTTCAGCCTTCCACGATGACGCCCGGGAACCAAGATGAATCCCGGGCGACGAGAAGATGGGTGGTGATGGTTGCCATTGGAATTGTTATATTTTCCTGCCTTCTTATTTCTGTTGGTATTGTTATTCTCCGGAACAAGGTTCCATATGCGGGCACAGGAGGAGCCATACCGGCTGGTATACATACCGCCTGCTCTAAAACATTCCACCCTCAGTTGTGCGTGTCTACGCTGGTCACATATCCAGGTGTTGATCAGCTGGTGGAACCCAAAGATTTTGTTCAAGCCACCATTGAAGCCACCATAACTCAGGTTTTGCAATCGTACCCTCTAAAGGTTGCAGCCCATGTTTGGGGAGACGGAGACGGAGGTGTGGCCCAGCAGGATTGCGTGGAGCTGCTCCGCGATACACTATATCATCTGAATGCCACGCTGCTCCACATGTCCGATTTGTCTGGTAAGAGACCATCATTGCTCTTCATTGCCGATGTCAAAACTTGGCTCAGTTCCGCTCTGACAAACCAGGATACATGCCTCGAGGGTTTCCAGAACTTGATTGATCCAGGTGGATATTGGTGGCCACCTGCCAAGTCCACTTGGACCCCCACCATTGTCTTTCTCAGCATTTTCAGTTTCCTTAATTGTAGCACAACTTACTATTTTTAGCAGTTTTTCGGGTCCTGAACTTCCGGAGCCGTTTTGAGGCCCTAAACGACGTTTTTTTGGGATCCCAGGGGCAACACGGGTCCATGGAACATGGACCCGTGTTGCCGTTCCAACAATGATAGTGCTCGAATAGATCTTTCTAATGAGCTATTGTACGCGTCAAACGGAGATCATATGCTAAAGTTACGACCGCGGGAAGTTGATGTACCAACTTACCCCCAAACGGGGCCCACAGTTTGGCGTTTCATCTCCTAGGGTTAGGTTTTGGAATGTGAAGGGGTTTTTCATTGTTTCTCAACAATAAATAGGCCTTCGAGCCTCATTGTAACACAGTTCAGAGGCATGTAGCC
>APFE030021169.1:0-10356 GCA_000404065.3 Pinus taeda
AAGCCATAATTAAAAAATAAATAATTAGAGATTTTAATTAATTAAAATTTTTATGAAATAAATTATTAATTAATTAAACCTAAAGTAATAGATCCATTAAGCAAATTAATCTGTTAAGGATTGATTTAATATAAAATAAATATTAATATAAATATAAGTAAAAGGATGATAAAAATGAAGATATAATCATGTGTCGGCTCTTATATTAGGGCTCTTTAGTTTATTTATACCCAAGTGCTTAGCTCTTTCTCTCAAATAATCTTTCATTCATCCTATCTTTCTCATTTGTCCTGATGATGGACCCCCTTTGGGGTTTGAAACGTCGGCAGAATGAAGTTGAAACTGTGGACAATCCGGAACATGAAGCTACAAAAAACTTCCACAGAGGCTTGAAATCCAACATAGCAATTGTTGCTTAAGAAACAAAGATATGAACTCTGTTTATAATTTTACAATAAAACTCTTTAACAATCGCTTGGAAACATTTGCCAAATGTCTAACATGTAACGAGCATTAAAAAATTCAAGCAACGACAACAAATTTCACAGATGCACAATGTCTTAGCAATTAAATTTCAAGAGATACAAATATTTTAATCAACCACAAGATTTAAACGCTAACCAGTTTAGATCCTAGAATTTAAATAATTATGCTTAGTGCCCCAAATCTAGGAAATTAATCACTTTCCCATAGTTAACCTTTAGATATAAAAAATTTAAACACATTTAACTATAAATAAATGAAAAATACTAATACCACGAAAACTTACCTTTAAATTTTACCTTAGCACAAAAGACACCAAGAAGGAGTTAAGAATTGACAAATTTAGCCAGTCCTTTAGGAAATCTTTTGCAATGTGCTAAATAAGATTAAATGCAGTAAATGATCAATAAAAGTGACCAAAACATATCGAACTGGCTTAATAATTTTTAAAAAAAATTTTAATGAGCCAGAGGCCACATAAAAATTTTAAATCTTTAAGTAGGAAAATTTATCTCCATTTATTTTCTAGCCACAAAAATAAACTACTTAGATTTTTTTTTAATTAAAAAAGATCAAACTCAAAATAAATAAGATGAGAATGAAAACAGAAGTCAATTCAAACGAGAGGGAGGAGTTGAAACAAAAAAAAATCGAATCTTTTAAATTTTGAGAATTTCATTTTTTTTTTAAGGATTTTTAAATGTTTTAATGAATGTAACTTGAGCTTTATTTACATGAAACCTAACCCTAGTTAAAAATAAATATAAACATAAAAAATAAAGCGGATATGTGTATTTGTTGTTGTGTAGGTATGTGGATGAGCAAAATTCAACGGAATGGAGCAAGGTGATGGAATTGGATGGAGAACGCAGGAATGGACAACAAATTGGATTCAATAGTAAGGGTGAATAAAATACGGTCATCAAACGGATGAAAGGTCTACGTATGGAGATACTGCAGAGGGATGGAGATTCGAGGAGGTAGCTACGCAGGAGGGGTAGCAAGGGACTCATGCTGGTGGATGAAGATTAGTTCGACAACAGGAAAGGGTTCGATGGCAGCATGGAGAGACGTAGTTTGATGTGTTTTTTTTGGAGATAACAGGTGAGGAAAAAGAGGAAACCTAAGCGATGGTGAGACCAAAGATGGTGAAGAGGGAGCGAGGGAATGAGGATTCTCCAAGTCGACGGACAGGGTGAGGGCGACATGGGGCGGAAGGATTGAGCTACGGATAAGGAAAGAGAATGTTGCTACGAGGATGCTTGTGGTAGCATGCAGGTGACGTTGAGGGATTAGCCAACTACGTGGAGAGGAAGAGAGGAAATGGATTGGTAATGAAAGAAAGGGGCAATATATGAAGACACAGTATATGGCAGTATATAGATGTGCAAACGAAGGAGCCTAGGAAATGCATGCATATGGCTAAGTTGTTGTGAGAGAAGGAAATATCAATGCAAAGGCAGTCAAGCAGTGGAAGTGGAGAAGAAACAGATAGGAGAAAGGGAGGATTTGATGGGTATCAAGAGCAGTGAGGGTTTGAAATATTTCACTCAAAGAAATTTCAAAATTTTCCTGCAACAAAAAAAAAGTGAAAACCTGAGGCAGCAACAGACAGGTGGTCTAGAGACCCCTCAAAACTTTCCAGAAATCTTAATAAAAAATTTAAATCCTTTGGCTTCAGATTTCTTAGTGAAACCCCTAAAAATATTTCCAGATTTCAAAAAAAAAAAAAAAAAACTCTTGGACTGTGAAATAACGCCCCTGCAGAAACTGGTTTTGAGACTAGATCTTACCCTTTAGGGCCAAGATCTAACTTCAAAATCAAACTTCGTCTTCAAATCTGCAACTTATTCCTGAAAACACAAATAACCAGAACCCAAATATAAATGAAACCCCAGAAAACTTAGTCAGAAATAAATAAATAAATAAAATTACATATCTACGCACAGGGACAACAGATCTATTAGATCTGGCAAGTGTGAGTCCAACTCCGCTCCAAAATCTAATAATCTAACACTCTTAAAAGTCGGATTTATCAACAATAAAATTTCTTATGATAAGCCCAAGATCCAATCAAGTTGGGCTCTTCAGAAAATATGAATTGGGAGTTGGCTGGTCCAATTGAAAACTTCCCTGAATGCCCGATGATCTCAAAATCAAGAATTTATTGCACAACTTAATTCAACTATTAACGTAGAGCGAGAAAACAATAATAAAATTCAGATTTAATAAAGATACCTGCTATTATATTCAAAACTTAAATTACCATTTAAACCCCAGTGATTGAGCAAGATACCTGTGCTCAAATCACTCTTCAGAAAGCTATCATCAATGGTTGAAAGGAAATCTATGTATGAAAATAACACATCTTATAGCGTTTCCACGAAGAGTAACACCAGTAGAAATTAACCCCAAAGTCTTTTTTTATTACTCATAAAAAAGATTACATGAGAGCTTTCACTTAGCACTCGACACAAAGATCGAATGATCTCAAGTGACAACTGATCTCCTATTTAAAGATAAATCTCCCAATGGCTAGTTCGAGTGATCCTTGTCAAAGTGATCTCGACCGTTGATTAAAAAAATTAAAGAAAAAGAAATATTATAAATCACTTCAAAAAAAAAAAAAAACCTGTGGTATTCTCATAGTCCATGACTATTAAAGGAGATGAGAGCTCACTTTTTAGGCATGTAGTTTGGAGTATTGTTTTGTTTTGTTGTTGTTGAGTTGAACACTTGGAATTTCTCTGGTGAGATCCCTAATTGTGTAAAAGGTTAGTTTCGATGGTGAGTGGTCTACCTTAGTTGATCTAGCTAGGAGGGGTCTCACTATTGAAACATATACTCTGGCCACTCGGAAGAGGAGGGATCAAATCAAATCCTCTCACCGGGGTTAACGTGGAGATCACGAGGAGAGGTCAATGAGATATCTCAAGGAAAGGTCAATTAGATATGTGGCAGGGCATAATGTTCTAAGAACCATATTTGGCATGTATTTCCATATCCATATTTAATATAATAAAGTTGAATTTCTAACAAGTATTATATGTGTTTTTGGTCAATTAGATATCTCAAAGAGAGGTCAATTAGATATCTAGCAGGGACATAACGTTCTTAGAACCATATTTGACATGTATTTCCATATCCATATTTAATATAATAAAATTGAATTTCTAATAATTATTTTATACATATTTTTTTGCTAAATTTTTGCAAAAGTGCCCTGGTATACAAAATTACATTTAAAATTTCTAAAAAATATAAAAGAAAATTTATCTAAATTTTTTAAAAATAATTAAAATAGATATTTCTTTTATTTAAAAAACTTAAATCCCTTCCAAAATTCCTGCCAAATATTCACAGATATCTTATTCTTATAACAATTATTGGCTCTTGCTCTTAATACTCTGAATATATGCCTGCTAGAAGCTTGGCAAAAGACTCGTAATATAAAAATATATTTGCTTAGCATTATAATATTTCATAAACAGTACGACTAACTAAAGCAGGTTCAAATCGAATTGTATCCGTGCCAATTATATACAGATATCTTGGTCACCGTCCTACAACGAGCCTTTTTCTTCGAGTGTTAGTCAACTCCTAATCTCCCCCTGAAATCGTTCCAAATTGCTTCGTTGTACGACGTGCTTGGATTCCATGAGCAGATGGATTGATTTTCTATCTCCCTTTCCTCCGCGACACTCTATTGATGTAGAGCAGTTAAAAGATCTTCGACAGACTCCAACAGTCTCACCAGAAGCTGGTTTGCTCTCCTAATACTGATCACCCAAATTTGCCATGGCAGATCGCTTTGCGAGATGAATTTCAAGGGATGAAGCTACCATTGTTCACCGATGGAGTCCCTCAATAACAACGCACTACAGAACTGGAGGACTATCCCATGCGTTGAATTACTTCGTCTTTCTCTGCACTATCGCCCTGAAGCATTAAAATGTGGGGCTTCCCTATCCAGCCCAAGATCCCGATGAACCCCGTGGGATGTCATTCGAGACATACGTAGGCATGAAGATAATAACACTAGCCTGTAGTAAATTAAATGCTTCGCCATAGCCGAGGGGCTCCGCACTTATGCAAACGCATGCCGTCCTGGAAGAATTAAATCTGGAGGCCACTTGTTAGCACCACTTCCTGTCTTGAAACGCATCCCGTCCTGGAAGAATTAAATCTGGAGGCCACTTGTTAGCACTAGTTCCTGTCTTGAATCGCCATATATTCTTTTGATTAAGACATGATTTCTCTTAATGTTGCGTGGCTAGAGATTTATTATTCGCCACCTTCTCGAACGTGCTTATTCCAAGATGCGAGCTGGATTTTGAAGAGCGGAGATGGATGTGGGTAAACAATGATTGTATTTAAAGGATCCACCAAAGAGACTCGTCCTATGATCCAATTGTTAATACCATTGTTAACTTCACAAAAATAACGGTCACTAATCCCATGATTAAGGAATGGGTGAATAACGAATCAACCCTTGGTCTAATGCAAAATGTCGATATTGAGAGATATGGAGATAGTGCTGAGGCAGTTCAGGTAATAAAAAACATACCGGATTGGCAGCATCAAAATGTGAAAAAACTATATATTAGGCAGGGAGAAATCCTGGATCAGATGGCAGACACTATCCACAGTTACCTGCATCCGCCTAGAACCATGAGGCAGAGATAAACCCATCTTTGATAAAGCATCTGCTCTCGTATTTTTATCCCTAACTATATGGGAAAGCTCCTTTATTGCCCATTGAGTCTACCATTGTGTTCAAGTTTCTAAGTACGTGAAAAAATCAATTAGCTCGAATGAGAGTGATTGAAAAATGATCCTCTGTAGAATAAAAGGTTGATCTAGACTTAACGATTCTTTAACCTTCCACATTGATGAATTACAAATATTGAGTTTCTAAACATAAATATTTTGGTATTTTTTTGTTAATGTTATTTTCAAATCATTTTATAGAGGTTGGTATTCAGATATTTTGGTAATTTTTTTGTTAATGTTATTTCCAGACTTTGCCATAGAATTAGGTATTCAGTTGATGAACTAGGTATTTAGTTTGGTTATTGGACGGGATACCTAATCCCCATACATATTGAGTCGTTATTTATTCATTAGGGAATAGGATAATTGGCCCCTACCACTCCTAATAATTGAAAGTCGGGTTTTTATGTTAGCCTGAGGGTTAAAGGGCAATTTCATCAATGTGAAGGTTTAAAGAGTAATTTCACAGTGCTTAGATTCATAAGAGTTTGTTGACGGGGCCAAATTCATTTCCTAGTGTCAAGAAGGTTGTAATAGGTGTATAACCTATAGCAGTGTACCTATGAAATAAATTGTGCTTTCCATCCCAACATATCCAAGTTGCAATCATCTAGGTTGAGGTATTGCCATTGTTGTCAGCATGAGTTACCTAGCCACGTAATTTCAAGGGTTCAAATTACTACTTTGAAGGAGACGGTGTATATTTCAATTAGGGTGATCCATCTATTGGATGGGCCAAGCTATTTGCATGGAGGGTCACAAACACTTCAAGAAGCTAAAACTATGATCACAAGAAGGGTCAATTCACTACATCCTTGAAGCCTAATTAGATTAGGGTGCATGGGGTAAAATTATTGACTTAGAAGGTTGAACTTGCATCTAAGAATAAACTTTCTGTAGGTCAATTCAAGAAAGCCCTAAATCAAGCTGCGACTTCTCTCAAAGGTTGAAAATCACGAAGGTTTTTTGTGGAGTGGCTGAGTGTGGGTCAAACTGCCAAATTCGTGAGGGTTTTGGAGCAGTTAAGTGTGGGGCAAGATTGGAAAATTAGGGTGGTGATTCCCACTATAAAAAACCAAGGTCGAGTTACACCAATTAGAGGGTTGAATATGGTTATTAAAGACCCGCAAATTTGTATTAGCACGGAGGATTGAGTATCTCTTTGAGAGGGAAATCGAGTTCCTCTGTTGAAGGAGATTATCTGTAGTTGAGGACGAGCATTCTTACAATACTAATTTTCCAGTCCTTGGGGCAAAATTGTTGAAGGAACAAGTTGATATAAACCCTAGCATGAGTGCCAATTTCTAGGGTAGAATGGGAGGATTGAGTTGATTAATCTTAAGGGACAAGTTGGCATAAAACCCTAGCATGAGTGCCAGATCCTAGGGAGAAATCGTTGAGGGTCGAGTTGACTAATTCCATGTCAAATTTCTCAGGATGAATATCATTTTTCTACAAGTCAAGTGGGTAAGCATGTAAAGAGCAGTTTTTGAAGTGTACCTATGAGGTTCTATCTCAGAAAATTTGTGTAAAATCCTTCCCAAGAATCCCATTTTAATAGTATAGTGTCATAGATTTAGCATTCTATTTGTTAGTTGCACATTTTATTTAACTACTGGTGATTTCTATTGTGAAAACTTTTGAGTTATTTTTATGGTGTTTTGGAATAAAAAATTGTGCCCTAAATTTCTCATCTAAAATTCTTGAAATTTCAATTAAATTAATAATCACAGTTATTAAATGCATGCATGAATTTGGTAACCTAGGTAAAATAATTTAGGTCAAGATTGTACCGCGTGCGGTGCGTTTGAGAACCTACGATCCAGAGTGCACCTGCGAGTTGCTCCACCGCCATGGCCCCAAGAGGGGGGCCCGAGGCCGCTCCTCCTCTTCCTCCCGAGTTGACGACATTTAGGAATCTTGTAGCAGCATGCAACAAATGCCCAGCAAGAGAACATCAACAGAAATTTGTCAAAAGGTTAGAAGCCATTCAGACGGTTGCCCTGCCGACTGAAGAACCTTGTAGATTGGCTCTAAATCTAGCAGAACGGGGGCTTATACGGTAGTTCACCGGGCTTTGGCCCTCGCCCAAAGTCATTGATGCCTAGGTGCAAAGGAACTGGAGATCTTTGGTTAAAGAAGTAATCAAAAGTTACTTAGTCGGTAAGGGTTTCTTTGTTTTTGTCTTTGATTCGGTAGAGGATAGGAATCTTATCTTCAGAAATGGCCCGTATTTCATGGGCCCTCAGGGTCTGTACTTGAACCAATGGACCCCAGACTTTGATTTGTCTCAGGATGTTCCCTCCCCTGTTCCCTTTTGGGTACGCCTGCCTCACTTACCTCTGCACCCCTGGAACCCAAAATCTCTAGAAACCATAGGCAATAAGCTTGGAAAATATATAGATTGTGCAGAAAGGAGGGACCAGTAATCTTGCGTGAGAATCTGTTTAGAAGTCGACCTAGAGGAAGGCCTCCCTGAAGCTATAAATCTCATAATGGCTGATTGGTCCTACGTTAAAGTGTTAGACTACGAGCAACTCCCGTTTAAATGTCGGCCTTGCCATGGCTACAGGCACTTTGCCAGGCATTGCAAAAATAAAGTAGAGGAGGAGGCCGAGAACTTGAAGGGAGAACAATGGACTCAGGTCCAGAAATCAGCGATAGCTAAACAAAATAACAGAACCAAAGGGAAAGGAGTGCCCTCACGGAGCCAAGCACCTCCCATGGCACAGCTACAAGGTGAGGGGAGCTCAACCCCTCCAAGAGCGGAGACATCTAGCAACCCCTTTGAAATACTCAGCACCCCAAAAGAACCCCTAGCTCCAGCAGCCGAAGAGGTTGAACAACAGCCCATTACTATGGTAGAAGATAAAAGCCCAGAATAAATAGCCCCTCTACAAGTTGGATCACCAAGAGGAGCCTCTAGCCCCCCATCCTATGCAGAGATGACAAGGAAGAAGTCTCCAGAGATCTCTGGATCCTCTAAAGATGATACATTTGAGAGGCCTTGGAAAAGAGTTGGGAGGAAATCTCACAGAGAGGCAAGGGAAGAAGAGGCTGAGAGACAAAAAATGCAAGGTATCCAACCCACGATTGATATGTCCATCGACAGAAATACTAGAACCATGCCTCCCAAGGGAGGGTCTGCCCCCCCTTTGCAAGTAAATAATGTGATTAGTCTCTTGGAATTGCAGAGGCTTGGGGAATCCCTTAAAGGTTGAAGCTGTGAAGAACCTTTTGAAATCAAAATCCCCAAGATCCTCATGCTCCAAGAGACTAAATTAGAAGGGGTTGCCCTTCTCAGTCTCAAAAAAGTGAAATGGAAAACAAAAGCTGAAATCTGGGAGGAAGACAAATTTCATCTCGAGAGCTCCTTCGAAACGCAACACTAGATCTATACCAAACTCCGACACCTTGCAAGTAAGATCACCTTCACCCTCTTTAATCTTTATGTCCCAGTCCTCTATGCAGAAAATAAATATTGTTGGTAAACCCTATCTAATTTTCTAGATGCTTACTCCCCCAAGAATATAATTCTAGCAGAAGACTACAATCTAGTCTTTGAGCCAAAGGAAAAAAGAGGAGGTATCATTAGTAAGGACCATTTCCTTCCCTTCGTGGAAGACTTGATTCAACAATGGGACTTACTGGATTTTAAGCCAAAAAAAGGGCTCTACACTTGGTCAAACAATAGAGTTGGGGCAGAGAATATTTCAGCCCGTTTGGACATATTTTTACTTCAAAGAACCTTCCTCTCTGAAAAGATTATCTCCACTAAAATTCTGCCAAAGTTGACATCAAATCATAAACCCATTCTACTGTTGTTCGAAGAAGAGGAAAAATTGGGGCCCATCCCCTTCCAGTTTAGCCCCCTCTGAACAGACAGGGAAGGGTTTATGGATACAGTCTCGAAGGCATGGTTCATCCCTATCCTTAGATCACCCAGCTATGTGTGGGAACAGAAACTAAAGGCCACCAAAACATCCTTGAAAGAATGGCTAAAAAGCCTTCAGACTCCCCCACTAGTCTTAGAAAACAGAACAACAAGCAATTGCTCGATCTGCAATTGGACATGGATCTGCAAGACATTACCTCTTTAGAAATTCAGAATGAGTAAGAAGCCCAACTCATCACTCTCCAATCATTCAGAGTAGAGGAAGAGTCCTTGAGGCTCAAATATCGTAATCTCTCGCTTGCGTCAGGAGACAAAAATTATGCCTTCTTCCATAAGCAAATTCGAGCTCATCTTTCTAGAAACCACATTACTAAAATCACCTCCCCTGATTGGACTGTCCACAAAAGTACAACTCTGTTAAAAGAGGCCGCAACCTCTCACTTCCAGCAATGGTACAAAGAAGAAGGTTTGGACACTGAGGAAGAATTTTTAGACTTCCTCACTCACGTTCCAAGAATGGTAAACAAGGAGGATAACTCAAGCCTCTTGAAGCCCTTCATTAAAGATGAAATTAGCAATGTCATCTGGATGACGGAACTAGACAAAGCTCCAGGACCTCATGGGTTCTACATTCATTGCTACATAATTTGTTGGGACATCATCAAGGATGATTTGTTTCGAATGATCAAAGGCTTCCTCCAAAAAGCCAAAGTGGGAGGAAGCACAAATTCCACTTTCCTAGCTCTAATCACAAAAGAAGCAAACCTGGTGTCTTTCGACTGTTTCAGGTCAATTTCGTTATGCAATACATCCTACAAAATTCTCTCCAAACTCCTTGCGAACAGAATTAAGCCTCTGCTGGAAAAACTCATCTCCCAGCCAAAGTGGGTTTGTTAAAGGCAGACATATCCTGGATAGCGTGATCCTTGTGTAGGAAACCATTCATTCTAGCCACCAACGCCAAGAGCAAGGGATGCTCATCAAGATGGACATGGTGAACACCTTTGATCGGGTAAGGAACTCTTTTCTCCTCCAAGTTCTTTCCACTTTTGGCTTCAACTCTGATTTTATAAGAATCATTTATTAAAGCATGTATAGGATAATTGTGGATCGCCCCTTTAGTAAATGGCAGGCTGCCAACTATTTCAAAGCATCGAGGGGCATAAGGCAAGGCTGCCCTCTGTCCCTCTTCCTGTACATTTTGA
>APFE030021187.1:0-15679 GCA_000404065.3 Pinus taeda
TCCTCCTCTTCACAATCTATGTAAAATAATTTCTTCTCGGCACACTTATGACCTTTAGTGTATTTGCTATCACAATTGTAACAAAGCCCTTTTGCTCTTTTTTATTCCAATTTTTGTGGTATCAACCTTGTAGGTTGTGGATGGCTAGGGGCAACAACACTTCCATATTTATGATTGTGAGTAGTAGGCTTCCTTGTTGCAATAATTTTGCTTTCCATTTTTCTTGCCAACCTGAATACCTTCTCCAATGAATCTGGTTCCCAAAGGCAAACCTCATGTTGGATGTTATCTTTTAAAGACCCTACGGACACATCAATCCTATGCTCCTCTGGAATATATTTTATGTTGGAAATAATACTGAGAGGGGGGGGGTGAATCAGTATTAGCAAATCAAACACTTTTTCATTTTCATGCTTAGATTCATATATGCGACTTCAAGTAGGGAAAACCACGTGTATACGCAACTGTGTGTAATGCAACAACATATATCCAATAAACTTATGATTTAGTTAGTTGATCCTTAATGAGTGCATCAGAAAATTATTAACCATATGAACAGTAAACAGGAGCAGTAAAATAGAACAGATAATCACACATAAGCAATACACACGAACACCATGATATAAGGTGGAAACCCAAAGTGGGTGAAAACCACCTGCTGCAATTCGTCTCTATCTTCTTTTAATTAGAAACTTCTTTTTACAATGGTTATGTATTGGTGCAATCTTATTCCAGTACGCAAGCTTCTACCTACAGAAGGCTACAACCTTCTCTCATTCTCCAGACTCTCCTGGAAGGGAGCTACAACCCCCTTAGCTCTTGTACTAGTTGATGTACTAGTACGTAGGTGCTGGCCTACAGAAGGCTACAACCTTTCTTTTCTTTCAGGACCACTGTTTCCGTAAATTTTCAGACGGATCCATTAAGTACAAAACAATCACCACTGCAATACAATCATCAACTATACCTGCATCATCAATCTCTGAATCACCCAATACTGAATCACTGAAACCCTGTCATCAAAACACAGTTACCAGAACATAGAACAGAGCCCAGAACTCTGCAACAACCACTAAAACCAACAACAACCTGAAACATCAAATCTCATACTGTATACGCTACTTGACTGTGTCAAACCGGCATGTATACACCCTTTCACCAGAGAGAACCCACGTACAGATCTAAAGATAATTACTTATACCTTCGCTGCAATTTCCAACTTCAGATATACCCAGACAATAAGATATAAAGGATAAAACATACATCAGTACTCAGATCTACTCATGATCATACCATATAATGATAATACATTTTAGTCTTCAAGATCCCAGTCCATCAACCTTTATCAACTGCATAGGAGCCTCCTTAATTCAGATCGAAGCTAAGCATCACAACCCCATAACTAGTATACTAGATCTCACACTTCATCAAATATTCAACACACACTTGCACTCCCTTGGCCTAATGATATTCTCCTTATATAGGTTTAGGCTTCTCTCAATACCATGGTCGAAAACCATGTAGAACCAATACCTTGGAGCCAATACCTAGGGTCAACATTTCAAACCAAATACCATGGGCCAATACAAAAATACCATGGACCAAATACCACGGACCAGAACTTAGTTCTCCGACATGTACGCGCCTTTCCTTCTGTGAACCTACGTGTGTACGTATACGCGCCTTTTGTTATGATAACCCGCGTGTATATGCACTTTCATCAAGGTTAACCTGTGTATACCTCTCTCTTGACTTGCTATATTATGATCTATCATCTGACTGAGTTTTCATCAAGGGCAACACCTATATCATACCTTTGAGTGAGTTTCCATCAAGGACAACACTTGCATCATAATGCCAACATTTTACCCTTATATTCAATTTTTGGAAGTCCTCAATGTGCTCCATCATTGAACCCTGTTGTTTGAGATTTATCAATTGGCTAAAAAAGTGTTGCTTTTGGTATCCTCATAATGTGTTATCATTTCATCCGTAAAAATAGCCAAAGTGACAATTTTTTTACGATAGCAAAGCCATCGATACCATATAAAATGATTTGGTTCCAAATATAAAGTAGCAATGTGTACCTTTTGTGTGTTTTGCACATTATGGAGATCGAAAAATTGCTCCATTTGTAGCATCCATGTTCCAAGATCCTTTCCATCAAAACATCCTCATATCGATCTTTGGAACATGGTGGTTCTTCGATCCAACATTAGAGTCTATGAAATCATGATTAACATTTATTTTGTTCTCATGATGAGTTTCCTTTACTACCCTTTCACCATTAGTAAGCATTTCTTGTAGAAACTTTGTCAAATCTGTCTTCAAATCTTCCATGCCTTTCTTTAAATCATCCATCTTAGCTTCCATGCCATCCATCTTAGATTCCACGCCATCCATCTTAGATTCCACGCCAATCCATCTTTTTCTTCCACATCGTCTATCTTAGCTTCCACATATTCATCTTAGCTTCTATGCCTTTCGTTAAACCATCCATCTTAGCTTCCACATCATTCATCTTAGATTTCACACCTTTATTTAAAACCATCCATCTTAGCTTCCATGCATTTCTTTAAAATATCCATTTTAGCTTCTACGTCTTTCTTTTTAAACCATCCATCTTATTTTCTATTACTTTTTTTGCGAGTGAAATTTGTTGCACTTGGTCTCAATTTTTTGAATATGTCATGTTGCATTTCTTCCTTTTCTTCATGAGTCATGCTAGAGATTTCAGGTTGCTTACTAGGTGTTTCCATTTTCTTTCTTCAGGGCATCAATTACCAATAATAATGCTTCACTATGCCCTTTGAATTCCTTCAAACTAACTTTTCAAACCAAGCTTATGCAAAAATTTAAAAAAAAAACTACACACCTTTTTTTCACTTTGTAGGAGCTTGATATTGTATCTGATGCATCTTTGTAATTTGGGATCTTTCAGGTCTAAAATTTCTTCCTACGGTAACCCTCTGAGTAATATTTCTAACCCCGCAAGTCTAATCAAGATTGGATTCTCCAATGAAGATTTATGCCAAATCTCCCACGATGACCTAAGTATAGATTAGTTCAGTAGAGCGAACTTGTACGATGTTCTACAGGTCACTGTTTCAACCTTAGGTTTTGAAAATGATACCCAAAAAAACTACAACCTATCCTCTTTCTTTAACTTCTTACGAAAATTCAATTTGATGCTCAGAACGAAAGTTATGTCAATTTTCCCAAGGTGATCTATTTGCAATGTAATTTGGAGCTCTGCAAAAACCCTAACTTCCTTAGATTATATCTTCTAAAATATAGCGAGTCAGGATCTGAAATTTGGAAACGAGTTTCAGATTGATTTCTTCTCCAATGTTTTTTTTTAGCTTCTGAAACTTCGTAGCGAAAGAGTTATAGCGAAAATTCCACGATGGTTTGTTTTAGATGAAATTATGGAGCTTGCAAAAACCATAAATTCCTCCGATCATATCTCGAAAATATAGCGAGACAAAATCTGAAATTTGGACCAGAGGTTCAACGAGATTTAGTCTCAAATGGGTTTTTTCTTAGCTTCTGCAACATCATAGAAAAAAAGTTATAGTGAAAATTCCACGATGACCTATTTGGATCAGTGAAACCCTAGAATCCAAAGCTCTGATACCAAATGTTATGAAACCAGCTCACAAAAAGATAGAAAAGATAGATCAACACCTTAGAATTCAGCCTTCTTCGAGGGGCAACCTCCTTTACATTACACAAATGAAAAATTCTTGGATGATTCAAATGACAAAAACCTCCTTTCTATATATAGGAGTCTAAGGGGTCACCAATATAACCAAGCCAACCTAACAATAATAATATAAAGGCACAAAAATAATAATAGAGGGATTCTATGGGGCACAATAATAACAATATGGGGAAAATAAGGTCACAACAATAACAATAAGGGATACAATGACAATAGTAATGGGGGAATCACTAGTATTATAGGGACCTAACATGAGCTGACAAAAATGAATATGAATTAACATAACCAAATTGGAATGTAGCATGATTCCATCATTAACCATTTCAGACGATCTTTTGAAAACCAATCCATTAATTCCAATGATGTTTGTGGGAAGGGACATGTTAGGTTTACAACTCATTAAAACTTCACCAAACAATACTCCAAACACATATCACATTGCAACCACGATAGAGGGTGGTAGCTATGTCTCACTTAATTACTCCTTCAGGTGATGATGGTTGCACCACCATCACCCCCTATTTCATCCCTTATCAACAAATTCAAGATTGAAGAATCTTTGATTAGTAGAGCTTGGAACTCCTCCATCAAGGGTGAGTCAAGAGTGTTGTTGCAGAGCTTGCATTATTATAAGTATGGGGTAGACCATCCTACAATAGTTGGTTGGTCTACAACTTTGTTTACCTTTCTTTGAACATGAGATGTGAGGACCACTAAAAATTTAGGAATGAGAGCGCCAATATGGAAACTATAGTTCTCCAATATCTCGCTAAATGATAATTTTAATGGCTTGATCCATGTATCATTTTTCTAACCATCATTAACACCAATTTAGAATCTCGTTTGGTTACTAGCTTGGGAAAATTCCATTGGATGGCCTTTTAGATACCAACTTTGAGGGAAAATAATCATGTTACATTTATATGTTATATGTCATTTCTCCGTTGTAAATGAGAATGGCATGACCTTGATTGTTACAGAAAACCCCTCTATATATAGCTTCACCAAGGCTTCTTTTAGAGGCTTCATCAATATTTAATTTGAGGAAACCTTCCTAAATGGAGAACCAAGCATTAGGATAGATCTCAACAAGAGCTATGAGAAGAAGTAGAGAAGACCTAGGAATTGGAGAAATTTGAAGTTGATGCAGGATACTCTATTCATACAATCATGAGTTCCTTTCCTTTGTAGACCAAGGATTAAGGAGAATAATTTCTTGAATACCTTGAAGAATTTTATGTCAAACTGAGTCCACTAAGGAGATTTGATTGTGGAAGATCCACTGATTATGCTCTTTCCAAGTATACTAAAGAAGAAAACTAGGGAGAATAACCTAAGCTCTATTTACCATAGGATTATGAAAGGCTAACAATCTATAGTTTAAAAAGGTGTCCCAAACATTACTACCAACTTGGTTAGATTGATGGAAGAGTGGTGATTCTTAAATCCAAAAGTACTCAAAGAAGGAGCAAGTATTGAAAATATGTTCCACATATTCAGGGCTTCAACAACACATATGGAAAAAATAGGGTCCTTTTAAACCTCATCAAAGAAGTTTGGCCCATGTAAGATTCTTCCTTCTAGAAAAAATACCAAGGAATTGGGCTACTTTTGTCCATAGATCTAGGGTCTATATTTTCCCCAAATGTCTTTCTTAGGGAGTTAGTCATGCTTAATAACCAAATGTCTTTATTAGGGATTTAGGCATGCCTAATAACCAAATGATATGCTTCTTAAACCATAAAAGTATCTTTTAGTTTGTATCCCCATTGTCTAGGTATTTTAAGATAGGGATTTTCCTTTGTTGTATATCTTACCAAAATGTTACCTAGTCCATATGGGTGGGTATTTGGGACCCTTCCTCTATATTTTTTTATTGTTTCCATTGAGATGGTACGGTTGATGGTTGTCAATAATAAAAAAACTCATAGGAAATTCCTAGAGATCATTAGGTATTTCAATTCCAAAAATACTTCTTGTTGACTTATCTTAGGGAGATACTACCATAAATCATCTCTAAAAATGGAGCTTCTACCATTTTTGAGCTCCTACAAAATGTGTTGTTGAATAATTTTCTTGTTACCATTTGCAAGATTCCACATGGAGGATCCTTGCAGTAATAACTAAGATCTCATCCTTTCCTAGGAAGAAGAGTTAATGGTGTACATTTTATGCCAAATTTGATGCCATAGTTCAATTCCCCCGTAAATCAAATGCCACTAGATCTCGGCTCCAAGTAATTTTCTAAGAGTTTCTAGTTCCCTTAGTCCCAATCCACTTTTCAACATAGGGAGACATAGCTTATCCCAAGCGACCAGATATCATTTTTTTCCAAAGAGGTGCCTCCGTATAAAATAAATGATAAATTTTCTTGTTGACTCTGAGAATCCGTTTAGACACCCCAAAGTAGAAATAATATAGATAGGAAGGGCCTATAGAAAAAAAAGTTAAAAGAACCAAATGAACTATGAGTTTAAGAGACTGAAAGATCCCACAATATAGTCGACTAATCATTTTTTGCAAGATATCTTAATAATACTTGTATTTCAATAAATTATCTACCAAGGGAGCTCCTAGATATTCCATTGGAAAAGGAACATTTTTTATCACCCAACAAATGTGATATATGGCCTTGAATTACTAGGTGGGTGTTGAAAAAACATTTGGGACTTGGATAGGTTAATAGAGGTTCCAATGGCTACTATAAAGTCTTCAGGCATGTGATTGAATGTCATGCCTTCTTAAATAGTTGGAATGCCCATAAGCATAATTTAATCAACAAATTGATGATGAGACATAGGGAGGTGACGTATGGAGGACCATTAATGGTAATGGAAAAGAAAGATTAGGAGAAGAGTGAGCCCACCTAGTTAGACCAATTCTCTAAAGAAACAAAAGCACTTATAATATGATATTGATATGACCAAGTTAGTTTTTCAAAATATTTGGAAATATCCAATTTAATATTCATTCATTCCTTATGAGAGGGTTTTTTAGAATGTACAACTTCGTAAGAAACTACTATCCCATCTAGGATTTGGCACCCTTCCACATATCCTATTTGCTTGGGTGAGATGATAAAGTGGAGTAGAGGCTTGAGATGTTCATAAATGATCTTAGAGATGATGTTGTAGTTGACATTTTATAATGAAATGGGTCGAAATCCGCTAGGATAATTCTCTCTTTTAGTTTTAAGTACCAACATTAACAAGGTGTTGTTAAGAGTGGGAAGCATCGATGTTGGTCTTCTAGATTCCTCTACCAATTCCAAGATTTCCTATCAAAAAAAAACTCAACAAGCCTAGAAGAAGTCTATTATGAAGTCATATGGACCCAGGGATTTTCTTTTGGGAATTTGCATTACAACTTCTTCTACTTTTATCAAAGATATTTCCTTCATTAAAGCATTGCTCTTCTCTTCTTTGACAAAATCAGAAATGTGTCTAATTATATTTCTTAAGATTGGCATTCTATTGGGATATGGCTCAAACATTGGGGATCTATAAAATAAAACCAATTCCTCTTCCATATCATGGTTTTCTTTCCATTACTGTCAACAAGTAAGGAAATTCAATTGTGATGGCAATGTTTTACCATTTATTTATGGAAAAATATAATGTTCCTCTTCCCGTCATGTATCCAATTAATTCAAAATGTTTGTCTCCGTAAATTCTCCTCTTGAAACTCGTGCTCTTCTAATTAAGAGATTGGATCCACGTCTTCTGCAATCAACATCTCTATTCTTCCTTCTCAAATGTTTCTCTACTATATTTGTTGCATTATATCCTCCAAAGCATGCTTGGCTTGAAAAATATTCCAAAAATCTTCTTTGTTCTATTTTTTGTATTTTAGATTTGAGGAACTTTAGCTTTATTATGAAATCTATAAGTTGTATCATCTTCAATGAAACAAACTTCTATCCACCAACCTTTTATTTTTTCTAAGAGGGTTGGGCCCTATTCTTTTTAAATTTTTCAAGTACTTAAATTTTCAAATAAATTTTAAATAATAATGTAGTAAAAATGATTTAACCATTGTTATAAAACTCCTTTCAACTACCACTAAAATGTAACCAAGTAACAATGTTATAAGATAATATAAAAATAAAATAATTAAAAATAGAGCATATCACTAACACCAACCATAATCCCACTGCCAAATCAACCATCACTTAACATTCACACAAATCCAACCACGTCATTTTCTTCGGTGATACTAAAATCCTAGCCAATGAACCTTTCTATTCCACTTGAATCATCCAAGTAGTTTTTGAAATAGAAAAGCACCCAAACGTTATCAATCATGAATATGACTATAAACTCAACCATTCTTGGAAACCTACCATTCATCACCTTAGTCACTAATTTTCCTCTTGTTTCTCCCTCCAAGGTCACCTTTATTCCCATCCTCCCCCTTCTCTTATTAACTTTCCTCCTCATTTCCCCTTAATATCTCCTTCCTTCGATTTTCCTCATCTTTCCACTTCCTATGCCCTCTCATTTCTAGATCTATCCCTCTCCCCTATCTTTTTAGTTCTAATTTCATTCCCTCTCATCTTCTAGGCTTTATCTCTTTTTTTCTTGTACCCTCTACCCCCCTCCCCCTTCTTTGTTCTCTTGTCCTTGATTTTAGATCATTAACATTATATAATTATTCTTCCATTTCTACTTCTTCATCTTTTTCACCCAACAATTATTTTGATTTCTAATCAAGTTATTCCTAGTCTCTTCCAATGGTAAAATTTTATCTTTAATTACTTAATTATTCTTATAATACCTTCTTGTCCCTACTATTGGTTGCTCAATGGCTCTCAATCCTAGTTTAATTATTCTTATTCCTAGCACACTCTTTTTTTTATTATTTAACATCTTTGTCATAAAACATTTTGTTTTCAGTCATACACAGTTTACATCAAGAAGCAATAATCCAAATATATATATATATATATATATATATATATATATATATATATATTGTAATTTTTAATAACTATAAAGAATTATAAATGTTTTATATAAAATTATTTTTCATTTTTGTTATGATAATTAATTTTTAAAATGACATTTGTATTAACTTTATCTATAACAATGATAATAGTTTGGGGGAAGTGGCTTTATTTAGATATTTTAAAAAATTATCTCAATTGCAAGTTTAACTAATATTGAAAAATGAATAAATGGAGAGTGAAAAACTTATTATAGTCTTGAAAAATAAATTTATATCAACAAACCTTTAGCTATATGATTAAAAAAATATTTTCAAGATTTTAATCACTCTTATTATTTTATATGTTTGTGAAGTTTGGGGTTGTAAAATCTCGCAAAAAAAATAAGAGTAAATTCAAAAAGTTTTTATAACTTATAATCTCAAAATTAAAGCAAATACACCCTATCATATCCTCCTCACAAAAGAGTGTTTCACTCATTAAGAACACAACTATTACTAAGTACTTAATGTACAAAATCAAGATAAATAACATGGAAGACAAAAATGATTTTTCATATTACTTTAAACTCCATGAAAGACCACCTATGACCTAAATGAGGTTAGCATAAAGATGTCAAGTCACTATCTAAATCATTGTGGAATAAGGAACCAATCACTTTGAAAAACAATTACATCTAAATTTAAGGAGAAATTGCACTTCCATTAGGAATTAGAGGATAAAATAAATATAACATTGTATAAGAAAGTTATCAATCCTAATATAGAATGTTAGAAGTATCTCTTTGTTTTAACCAACATAAATAAGAAAATTAACATAGCTAAACTAATAACAAATTCTCCTGATTTCCATATAAAACAAGGCATTGAACAATTTCTTAAACATAGTCGAAATAATTCGTCATCTTTGCAACACTAAGAGGGTAGAAGATGAAAAAAACTTTCTCTTAAGTTGTCTTTTATATACTACATTAAATCACAATTTTAAAATATCTATTACAATCCCAACCTTCATGACTTTTTAATCATCAAAATATTCATGATTTTAAAATGTTTCTCTTAAAACTTTTCAAGTAAAAATAGAATTTTAAATTAAACTAAGTAATTTTTTTTAAAGATTTGATTAACCAAATTTAATTTAAATAGACATTAACAATTATCATCATATGGTTAAGAGCATGTGTTTCCCCCTAGGAGATCACAAGTTCAAATCAACAAGGGAGTAGAGTATGAATGCTTTTCATAGACTTTATCAATCAAATCATTACCATGAGGTGGGTCCCTTGTCCAACAAACATGAGGATCTCATACATCATTCTGGTGTCCAAGTTGACCTCAAAATTGGATTATATAAGAGGGTTGAAGATAAAAAAACATTTTATCTTAGAGTTTCCATCTTATACTCGTATTCAATATAATTTTCTAAATATTTGTCACATTACCAACCTTTGTGACATTTTAAGTCAACAAAACTATGGTGATTTGGAATGCTTCTCTCACTTATTTTTGAGCATAGAAATAATATTTTAAAGAATTCTAATTGATCTCTTCCCTTCTTAAGGTCGGGTAGACCAAATAGCTCTTAGTGGGCATTAATCATCATCGTCATCATCCTAAATATAAGAGAGATTTAAAATTGTAAGTCAATACTATAATATTATAATTATAAAACTTAAACTTTTAAATATTTTGTATTTAATAGCAATTATGTTATTTACTTGGAAAAACTATTAACCTTATAATAGATAAATGACATTGGATATTAAGAAAATATTTTAAGAGAGTGTAGACATTTTTTAATTTCATTTTTACAAACTTTTGTTTAAAATATAATAATTTTCAAAGTATTTTTATTTCGCTAAAAAATTTCAAGAATTAAATATTGATTTGAAAATATCTCTCCTTTAAATTTTAACAAATCAAATATATTTTAAATATAATGAAGATTTTATCCCAATTAAATTTTATTTAATACTTGTATTAGGTGTCAGGTAAGGGGTGGGTGGGGGAGGGCATCCCATTAGGAATACATGTGGGGAATGTGACCAACCTTCCCCGAAGGTCATGTGGGAGGTGGCAGAGAAGGTTAATGGGTGTTTTTTTTGGAATTCATGTGAATGTGCGGAGGTAAAGGGGGAGGCCCAAGACGAGACCCTATGCATCATTGTAGGCTTGGTGCACCATACTAATTTTTCATTTCAAGAGGTGGAGCACCTACAACTGGGACATTAATCAAAATTTTCACAATTCGTGTTTCAATTGTTGAGCTACTCTTTTTTTACTATAATCCATTACTAATGGTTATGGTTGTAGGGTCTTGGTTTGGATTTTTGTTGCAGGGAAGATCTATATATTCATAGGTCGAACGACCTCTCTCAGTCTCTTGACTATTTCTATTTGAACCATGGATCGTGACTTCATATTTTTCATCGATAATTTAGTCTCCCCCTTAAGAACTTTCCCTTGGATCTCTTCAGGGATTTCACTCCTCTTCGACATTGGTTTTCTCTCTTGGTCTAGACTCCCACCCTGCATGCCCACTCAACACCCCACTCTTTGCCTTCAAGGTTTTTTCAGTGCATGGAATTGGAGCAACAATAGTATTTTGGAAATGCATCCCCTTTTTCTATTCCTTTACTACGTTTAAATACTCCATCCTCATTGCACCTGTCCTTTCTACTATATTCTTATGGGATTCCTTCTCACCCTCTAGCTCTCCTCTCAAGTCTCTGGCCTATCATTTCCAGACTGAATTCACCCCTTAGAGATTGAATTTCAATCCTAGCATTCCAAGGAAGCCAAACATACTTTAAAAAAGAGATAGATCATGTAAGGGTGTTTCCTACTATCTGGAAATGAATTCCCATGCCCAACAAAGAGTGAGGGGCTCGAGGAAAGGATATAGAAGCCGCATCTTGCCTCAAATTCAAGAAGAGATAACTGAGGAAAAGTGTGGAATAATTATGGAGAGGGAATGTCTATCAGATATTGAGATTGCAGGTGATTTTATTGAGTGGATAGCAGACATCAGCCACAGTATGAGAAGGCTTAATATAACTATATGCACACTATTGACATCTAGTGGCACACAAAAGTGTTTCTCGGGAGGGTCCTCCTAGACAAAAATAAAGGTCACCAGGTGATCCTTGTGATGTCAGATGAGTTGCAAATAATGGTCAAAGGTTTGGATTGTCATCTTATAAGGATAGAATGCCACTTTTAACACATAAATAACAATAGGTTTGAGACCTCGGGCTTGGGCATAGAGGCCAACAAGGCTCTGTTGTAGTCTATCACAACATCAGCATTTTCACCTTACCTAAGAAGGGTAAGGAGTCTCACCTGAGGCATGCTGTGATCTTAGTTAGATGAGGGTTAGAATACAGTATCAAGGAAAATCATATCAAACAATAGAGAGCAGGGAAAACTAAATCATTCTTCGAAGAAATTAGATCGCAATAATCTATACATGTTGTAACAGAAAGACTACCTAAATGGGTGCGTATGTAAAAAATTTAAAGAACTAGAATAACTCACAGTTAACACATTATGATCCCAATAACATTCTTCCTCATTAATATAAAGGTGAGTACATTAAATCGATCTGAAGGCCTATTCCTCAACATTCAAAACTCTAACAAGGCATAATATAAGCTTATGGAAGGAAAAACACAGAGTTGTTCTCATAGCACTACAACACAAGAAGAACATTATCCCTAATAACAGTCGCGAGACAACAACCCAACCCCTTCTCGATTCTCCTTTATTCCTTTTATATTCTTCTTCCTTCTATCTACACACCAACTTGAACTATTCATTCCTTCTCCCTTGTTCGGTTGTCCTCATTCCTATTTACCCTTGCTGTTTTCCTGCTCGACTATATCTGTTTCTTCCCGCTACCCCTCCATAGCTGTCTGTCTTCCCCTAGTTCCTTCCCTTTTCCGATTATTATTTCCGCAACTTCCCAATGACAATCTATACAACTTGCTACCAATTTCTTTCTCCCCAGAACATCCTAACTTCTAAAAAACAAAGGCCCCAATAGGCCCTGACCACATTTGATTGACTCGTCCCTGAGTCAATCTTTCTAAGTCGCTGTTGGTGTTGTTGATGATTCTGTTGGTGTTGTTGTTTATTCGTTGTTGGTGCTTCCTCTTGGATGGCCTCTTTAAACTAAAGCCCCAATTCAAGGACAACCGCAATGGTCACTTGGTCAAATTGATTATAGTTATTGAGCATTTCTTGTCAGGTCTCTATGATCATAGCTACCTAGGCAAGGAATTCAGATGTTTTGTTAGATGTCGGTTGGGTTGGCCATGCCATCAACATTGAATTCCGCTGTGTTTCCATGTCCTCACTTAGTTGGTGCAGTGTCTCTAGGTGTATTTGAACTAGAGGTCGAATATCTCTAAGTATCTACTTTGTCTTGGCCAACTCATCTTTGATAAGTTGGATGCTGCCCTCTAGAGTGGCTATCTCTACCCTGAGCGTCTTCCTTTTATCTTTGTATTTCATGTTCTTGATATCGGTGAGGATTTGATTGAATCAATCTCCGAGTGGGTAGATCAGCCAGTTATTCTTCTCCAAGCTTCCTGACCATTTGTGTACTTATTGTAGTAGGGTGTAGGCATCATTCGCAGCATTGATAATGGAGTCCTTGAGGGAAACTACAACGATTATCTTTTGTTCAATCTCATTCGCATATGTAGCTGCAAGCTCTAACAATGCACTCCTTGTCGTAGCGAGGGTTTTCTTAAGCTCTCAATTGGTAGAGATCAAGTCATGGCATGTGGCCTGGATATGGTCACAACATTCGACTAGTTTGCAAACTGAGAAATCTTTCGGGGCATTAGTTACAACATTAGAAATGGATGGCCACATATTTTGAGGTGATATACTCTAGCTACTCCTAGAGTTATTTCTTATCTTGGCAGAGTTGATCATGTTCGGCTATGAGTGAAGCAATTTGTTGTTGTTGTTGCTCATGGTTGACATTTAGATCATTATGCAGCGTTGCAGCCTTATGTGCAACTTTTTGCATAAAAGTAAACAATTGGACTAAGGACTAGCACTGAATATCATCCTGGTGCATAGTTAATGGATCTGGGAACTAACTCTTATAAGGGCTTCCCCTAACAAAATACTTGTTTGAGTGTCTGTGGGGAGAGGTAGCTTATTTTAATGGTTCAGCCTGTTAACACCCAGGTTGTTCCCTATGACTCCCAAGGGAATACGGCCGGGGTAACCACTAACCAATCTTTGGATTACAGCTTCTAGCTCAACTGTAATCAGAGAGGGCTCTCTCTTTCAGGTTTGTCTCTGTTCTGTGGAGATTTAGGCTAGTTATGAAGTAAGGGTTTTGGTTTATGTTGGTTGGAAGGATGTCTTTCTGTATCTGAAGTGGAAATATGCAGATAGTTGTTAGTCCATTGGCAATTGGAGTTTGTGGCTACTGGTTGTTGAAATCTTGAGTTTTGAGCAGCTGGGATTACAGGGCCATTTAGATATTTTCATATAAAACAAACTTTGAAATTTTGATGGTTGAAATTGAAAACAACCAGTGAAAAAGCAATTGAGATTTTTTCACTAAGCTGAGCGGTGTGAGAAAGAGATATATTTCCTCAGGAGCAAAACTTGAATTCCTGAAACAATAATCACTGTGAAAGATATAGCGTGAAAGGGTAGCAATTAAGAATTACACCTTTATTACTATAACTGAAGAAAACACTTATAATAGCTTAGATTGAGTTCAGGGTAATTTGTGATTAAATCCTGGACTATTCTTTTTCCTTGCCATTAACTGTAAAGCACAGAAGCATGAAAGAGATATGAACAAAACACATAACAAAGAGTTGTAAAGAAAAACTTATTGTACCATGAAATACGCAGGAATCCTGTAACTTTCAGCTAAACACCACAATGCATCAAAACAAAAGAGCTTTGGAAATTCCACCGCCTTTGTATTACTTCTCTGAGAATTTACAATAAAAGAACTATATCAAAGATATCAATAACATCCAACATCCAACCCCTGAAAACTCATGCGAGGGGGAATATATAGAAGTGTTTCATACAAATATCTCAGGCATTGAGTCATCTGAGAAATAAAATATCTTCACCAACTCGTACAGAAATAGTAGATAAGAAGTTATTGTGCTTTCAATACAACATAAATGCTCTTTAATTCTGTCAGAAGATTTCGATCTTTGGAGGTCACTAAGTCGGTTGAACGCTTTGTTATAACCGCTAAATGACGTGTCTGTGCAGCCATGCCCTCCTATAGCTTTTCGGCCCTGTCACCTGTGACTGTCAGTGCTGCTGTGGTGGCCAAATGGTTTGCTGAGTTGGCTCAACCTCTTTCTGCATACATGCTGACATATCAAAAATTTCCTGTGCATGACAACTTATATATTTCAAAAAAAACTTAATTATTGGCTCTGGTTTAGCAGTAATTGTATCAACCCATTCCAAACTTCCTGTGTGGGCAATTGATGCCTCAAAATTTCCTCTATGGTCTCATCTGCCTCTGTATATTTATAAAAATTGGGAGGTGCATCAAACAAGTGGTTGATTTCATTCATGATAAAGAATAAACTCTCTACCCTGTTGAAGAGAGTCTGTCCTGATGCTGGCCCTGATTCTGCTGATGTGCTCGGCTTTTCTGAAATCTGATTAGTAGCAAAGGTGTTGACCCTCTTGGCATATTTTTCATGTGAAAGTAGTCTTCCTGAGGGGTCCATCAAGCTAGGAAGACCTCTGTTCTGCAATGCTATGAACTTGTCCTGGAATTTATTAATGTGTGCCTGCATATCCTAGCTTCTTCTCTCTAAGGTCTGTACCAGGTTTCTTAGTGTCAGGACCCTTTTGACCATCGAAATGGTCTCAGTTCTGTTGGCAATTCCCATTTTGATCAGCTGAGAACTGGTTCTGTAATTAAGCACATTTATCATTCTGGTGGCAGCCTCAGGCATACTGCCTAGAGATGCCCTTGCTCTTTGGATTTCCCTATGT
>APFE030021187.1:42918-78448 GCA_000404065.3 Pinus taeda
CTAGTGTGCCTCTCTTCCATTTTGATTGATTTTCATATTGTTCTATGTGAGGCAACCTTACATGGTCATAACTGGACAACCTATATTTGACCCTTCTTAAGGTTATGAAATGATTGGTCATAAGGTTTCCAGAGGAAACTGGTCTTTAGGCCAAGGCTTTCTAGCATTCTGTCAGCCTCTTACCAGCCTTCCTCCCTCTTGTTTAAAACAAAGTGGCCCAGTTGGTTTTTTACCTTTAGCTGTGCTTTCTTGCCTTTGCCTAAGAAGTTCTTCACATCAACATTCCCAAATTGCCTGAAATATTCAAGGGCAAACAATCTCATGGGCACATACTTGGGCAGTCTGTATGGGGGTAACTCACAAACATATATTCTGATAACGGTGTAGTTTTGGTAAAAATACCAATCCCCAATGTTGTATACCTTGGACAATTGAAGGATCCTCTGCATCTCATCTGTTAGTCTTGGAGGAGGTGAGCTTAGGAACAGAGACATGGCTGGGTGGATGAAAAGGTCTATAAACTCACAGTAAGTCTATGGAGAATAGGCTCTGCAGTGAAAAACTGAGGCCCAATACACTACTGACCTTGGATTTCCTTGTGCATCCACTCTGTTCACACCAAAAGGGAATTTCTCATGTTGATAGTATAGAATTAGGTGGTAGATGTAGGAGGAGTATCTGAACACCTTTGCCCTTGATAGGTTCATAAATTGCTCATGCATTTTGTCTGATATGTAGGTGGCATAGTCATAGCAGATTGGAGCTTTTCCAGGGGAAAACATGAGCATCATTACAGTACAAGTTTCATCAATATACTCAAATTGAGTTATAACCCAGAATGGGACTGATCATATCTGCAAGGTCCCTGCCCATGGGTGAGGTAACATGAAAAATAGGAGGTATGCACAGTATCAGGTTAATAACAGTTGTTCAAGATTTGTGATCCTGAGCATCTGTCAACATCTTAGCTCCTTGGTTTATCAGATCAAACAAAGACAAGGGGACCAATTTCTTCTCAGTCTTGAATTGCAGCATCTCTCTGATGGCCTCAGGGGTGATGTAGAACACAACTGAGCCTGAAGGATCAAGCACAGCTCTCTGAGTGGGATCATAACATACAACACATAGGTGAATTAGGTCAGGGAATTGGTTGACCTGAGGAAGCTTGAAGATTGGGAGGAAGGAATCCCAAATGCCCAATATATCTGTTCCAGCTACATGTTTGGCCTTCAATTCATTTAGTAGGTGGAGGTGGAATTTGCTTTGGTGCAGGAATTCTTCTGATATTTGGTAATCCAAATCTGCTAAAGCTTGCCACTCCAATTCTCTCTGAGGGGCATTTAAAGGGGCAACATTGAGGGCCACAGGTGCTACTGATGTATCCATAGTTACTCCAAACTTTGTTTTATATGTGAATTGATGTTACTAGGCTGAGTAATAGAAAAAGAGTTTTTCTTGAAAGAAGAGGTGAACTGAGAAACAGAAGGTAGAAGGGTCAATGGTAGCAATTGAAATACTGCACACAGCACTTCAGAAGGCAAATGCTTGTCACTAACAGACTTTTTCTTAGTAACTAGGTGTAGATTCGGTTTCCCTGTTCACGACTGCGTGAAAAAAATGCAGGTTATGAAAAAGCTTGGGTAACAAGGCTTAGCTGGTGAATTTCGAGCTTCTAATTTCGAATGGGAACTGGGCGCAATGGATTTGCTAGTGAATTATGTGTTTTTTCAGTGTTTTTAGTGAATATAGTCAATTTGTAGACGAAACGAGGCGCAGAGAAGATTTGCAGGGATAAATACCTGGTAAACTTGACGGTCCGGGTCACAAATGCAGGTGGGTAGGCGCGCCGAAGGTCTCCAGGTCGAATTCAGCTGGTTGGTGCAAATTTGGACGTAAAATGCATGCAGAAGGCGCAACAGATTTTTTTGCAAAAATTGCAAAAAATTGCGAAAAATTGGCAAAAATATGGATTTTTGGGACATTCGCGCCTTTTTCGGATGACGTTAGCATGACGTCATCAGGTGGGTCAGGGTCGGATGACGTCAGCATGACGTCATCAGGTGACGTGGTGGCTTATGAGTGGTCCACGGGGACGGTGAGGTGGCGGACATGTGGAGCAATGGTGAACGCGGGCGTGGACGCGGCGATGGCGCTCGCAGTGACGCTGGCAGGCGATTTAGCGGAAAGCCGGAAACCACGGGCGGTAACATATCGCACCGCTTATGATATGGAAGGGAATCTGTTAGAGGGGGCTCCGATACGCTGTGGGGGTGACACGTGGCTGAGGCCTGACGTCAGCCTCTGACAGATATCGGACGCTATCTTTCGGACGTCAGGGCCGGTCCGATATCCACGAGAACCGTCGGATGGAAAACGCTCGATCGGACGGTCGACGGGTTGATGATTTGACCGGACGATACGGCGTCGGGCGGGCAATAAAAAAGTATTTTCCATGGGATTCGTGCCCGGCGGGACCGTTATAAATATTGATGAATGCGTATGATTTTCCATGTATTTCTTTATCAAGTCGTGCATAGTTAAAAACTTAGGATAAGGCGAAATAATGGTTTTTCAACATATTTTTGCCTTTTGAGCGGGTTTAAGGGTGCAAATGGGTTTTTTCCAAGGTTTCTTAGGCAAATGGAGGGTTGAATGGGTAAATGAATTTTTGAAGGGAGACAAAGAGGCTAAAGGGCTTGGGTGTCTTGTTAGAACTAACCAGATGTTCAATTTAAATTCCCTAGTCAAGTGAATGCATATGGCTTAAATAAATGCCAGCGGGGGATAGTTTTAGATAGAAATGCTTGGGGGTGTGTTACACCATGGTGTTATAATAGTAGGGAAAGGGTGACATAGGGAATTAGATAATAGAGGTTAAGGGTTAATATGGAAGGAGAGAGTGAATGAGGAGTGATATCACTAAGTTTATTTGAAAACAACTTAGCTTAGGGAGTAGATCAAAATGAAAAGAATTTTGCACAAGAAATGTGGCTCTTAAAGGAAACTAAAACCAACATCAGACCTTGAATTCTTTCACAAACACAACTAGTGAAGGGATGTTAGTAATGAGTGTAAAACAAGGAAAAAGGGAAGTTAGACATGCTCCATTGTGTTTCTTTCCTTGTGTTTACCAGCAAGATTCAGCTTGAAAGGAATACCACTTCTGCAACCCCATCTACCTACCCATCTACTTGCCTAGCATTTTTTGTTTCTTCTTGGAGGGTGCACTTGGACTTGGAGACCCTTATGTGCCTTTTCTTTTCCATTGGCTTTTTCTTTTGATAGCCTATCCAACACTACCCTTATTGCTTCCAAGGCCCCAGATTAAGCAGTTGGGAACCTTAGCTTCTCTGCCTAACTATTGGTCTGCCAAGATTAAACAGTTTGGACAGACTTCTTTCTCTACTCTACAACAGAAAATTGAAACATGGCATGATCTATATTAGACTATTGGACCATCCATCAAGATTTAGTAAACATGAAGGCATGTACACACCTTGCCTTGTATTGGAAATATGGGATCTTTGTATCAGCAAAGCAGAGCATATTTGGCATTTGAATTTGCCAATCATGAAATATGAAACCTATTGGTATAGGTATCCAACACAACCAATGGAGGAGTGGTTTGGATGGAGATGAGGAGTGGTGTAACTGGAGGAAATAGATGAAGTGGTAGCAATGCTGGGTTGATAGTGGTGGCGAGCGATTGTGTAATGATGGGTCCCTTTATTAGTAGTGGACTCGAATCTAGCAATAAATACATCATGGAAGCAATGACGAATTCTTTGATGGAGACTACCGTGATGGATTGGATAACGAAATCAACTTCCATGTCCTTCTCCATTCCCAACAATGTCCTAGAGGGTATGGTGTTTGAGAGGGTGGCAGATGTGGATGTAGTATGTGGTGACGGTTTGTGCAAGCTTGGTGATGCAACTGAAGTGGAGGGTGGAATCTCTTCAATGATGGGTGAGGCAGTATTGGATTGGGGCTCTTCAATGGTGAAGTTGACAATGTGAGTGGCAGGGGTTGATTTCTGAGTTTTGGTCTCGACTGGAGGTTTGATAGCTTTTGATTTACAAGTTTTTGGGATGGTGGAATTGGATTTTGGATGAGGTCCTACTACTAGAATTGTAGCAACTAGAGGGGCGGTGATAAAAGGACTCTATTATGTGAAACCTTGACACTCAAGACAGTTGAAAACTGAACTTGCTGATATCCTGATGCCCGCAATGGATTTCTTCAAGGCACTTATTTTCTTCTTAAATTATTTAAAGACCAATTATAGCTCCTCCTCAACCATGCACTTTTTGGAAACCACAACTGTTTCTCCTAGTATTGGTTGAGAAACCATCCCATCAAAGAAATAAATGTTTCTACCTTCCCGAATTTTCCCTGTAACTCTTAGCCATGACACGACCTTTGTGTGGAAAGCTTCGGTTGACAACATAAACTTATGGGCCCGCATCTGGAAAGTATGGGGGTGAACACAGTGTAGTCTGACCTAGGTTCTCCTGTGACTAACTCCAAACCAAATCTCTGTCGAATATTCATCAATTAAGGACTTGGGAACCCATTATGTAGCCCTGATTACTACCAGTATTTTTATGTACCAACTACTGAATGAAACCTCATTTATCTCTTTTTTGATCGGGTCCCCTAAAGTTCTTCAAGGCACATACCTGAGAGCGAAAGACTGGTCTTATGTGATGGGAGATAGCTCCTAACCTTCTGGTGGGAAGCATTTCTACATTTCCATGGAAACAACAAGATAACCATACATAAAATGGGTGGACCGCTTCTAGACATCTTCACATGCTTCAAACATTTCCTGGAATAAAGCACACCAATTTAGTTGGGTGCCTGTTGCGAAATGATCCACAATCAGAATTGTATCCAGCGTGCACTTATTCTTCGAAAATTGACGCACGATCTTCCTCACAATAATGTGGTAGGAAAACTTAATTTTTAGGGAGTTGTCAAATCTATGCATGCTCCCTTTCCTCCTCTCTTTGTATCATACTTGGTGTAGTAGTCTTCATCCCATATCTTCTTTGTTGTCTTAGAATTTTTCTGGAATGCGATTGAAACTCCATCTCCTGCCGCTGATAACCCCGTAAGCCTTTCAATGTCTACTGCATGAATTGAGTATTCTTTGTCGAGCCAGAGCGATCCTCCATGCATCTTGCTGACCAGTAAATTTGTGCATTGCATCACTATTAGAGTCCTACCAAACACAGGAAAAATCCTCAAAATCAGTAAGGTGGACCGTTAGATTCCTCTGAATTTAGTCTTGACTTTGATTGTTGCACTCCATGTAGACATCATGTTTCATGGCTGGAGATTGGAAGGAGTCTGAAAGATCATTGTCTACTAGCGTAGCCTTGTCGTACTTGTCGTAAAGCGGCTCCTTTACTACAATTATTTCATCCAACCCAAACTCTAGAGAAGATACAATTGTCTTTGTCATACTGGAGTGGTGCTAATAAACCAAAATCACATCGGGCTAGTAGCTAATATTAGAATGAAAAAAATTAGAATAAGAGTGCAAATAGAGTGACTCTACCACCTTGAATTCAGACTGAGGAATTTGACATTTTCATGAAAATTAAGTATACCATCTCAACATGACATTTCTTACGAGACCTCCTAACTAATTACTAAGACAAATTTACCTATGCATACTCAATCATGTTAATCATGCCGTCTTTTGAGCTGAATTTGACTTGGATGATGCAATTCTGAAAAGGAAAGGTTGAGTTGATGGGTAATTATTTTATCATGATGGAAGACATTTAGGAATTAATTATGGCTATAGTGGGAAATATTTAACAAGAATTCAAGCTGACTCCAAAATTATTGTCTAAATATTACGGAAAGGATGCTTAACACATGTGACCCCCCCCCCCAACCTATTGGAAATAATATTGAGAGGGGGGGTGAATCAGTATTATCAAATTCTTCTCAATATACCTTCCTGATTTATACTTTAATTTATTCTTCAGATATTGATCATTAATTTGTATGTCAGTGCCATATAATAATAAATAGGAACAAGAAAAATAGATAGGCACAACAAAGAACACCAGATATAAGGTGGAAACCCAATGTGGGTGAAAACCACCTGCTGTAATATGTCTCTATATTCTTTCAATTAGAAACTTCTTTTACAAGGATTTTGTACTGGTGCAGTCCTTTACCAGTACACAGGCTGCAACCTGCAGAGAGCTACAACTCTCTCTTGTTTTCCAGTCTCTCCTGGAAGGGAGAAACAACTCCCTTAGCTCTTTTACTTCTTTAAGGACCATGTTTCATTAATTTTTAGACTGGATCCAAGAAGATTAAATAATCATCAAGTACATGAAAATCACCCAATATCCTTATACAATCAACCAATGAATCACCCAACTCTTCAGAATGTTGTAAACAGAAAAGTAATACCAGAAATCTAAACCCAGAACTCTGCAATAGATAAAAGGCAGCCAACAAATGTTTCAAGATAAGTCCGCAACTTCACCAAGAGGGGCCTGCGAATATCCACACTATTCGGTCTTCTACTCTGTGTATCTTCGCATCACTCGTTCAGCTGTCCTGCTTACTTCTGTTCAGATCCGCACCTGCACTATCTGCCTGACAACGTACCTCCGCACTGTGCCTTCTTCTGAGCTGTGTACCTCGCACTACGCCTTCTGCTGCGCTGCGTACCCCCGCACAACGCTTTCTTCTGAGTTGCGTACCTTGCACTGTGCCTTCTACTGCGCTGCGTACCCCCGCACTGCGCTTTCTCCTGCGTTGTGTATCCCCGCACTTACGCGTGGATCGCCTGTGAACTTCTAATTAGGGCCAAATTAATAGTCCTCCAATGTGCCACAGTCAGTCAGATCCACAGGTATGTTCATGCACCCGAGAGATCATGAATTATCAATAGATTCGCGTTAAGTTTTCTCCTTGATCTAGATCTAGCTTTTAAAACTAATCACCCAAAATTTCAGATCTTAAGATATTCAAATTTCACTAGTGTCTAGCCAAGATATCTCCTTTCCTTTTTATAGGCAAGCCTTTACTCAAACCATGGTCCAAAACCATAGGTATTCAATACTAGGAACCCGATACCTTGGATCAATACTTTTACATGCAAAACCACGGACCAAAACCATAGGATCAAATATGTCGGGCTAAATACCATGGACCATTCATAAAGATTCGCGCGTGCACACGCTTTTCTGCATAGGAGTGAGTGAACTAGGGGCCCGCACCTTATGAACGGATAACCTGCAGGTATGACCGCAGTTCCTGGACGATGAACCTGCGGGTCTGCACCTTTTGAATGATGCACCTGTGAACCTTTTATTTTCCATCATTTTGAGAGCCTGAACAGAGTTTTTGCCACTTGAGTGAGTTGCCATCAAGTACAACACCTGTACCATAGAGCCAAACTAGAATCATAATGCCAACACAACCATAATCAATTGCAGTGTGATGGAACAACATTGGAAACTTGGATTGATTTGGTAGAAATTTTATTTAGAAATGTAACAGACTGTCTGATGAGAGAAAAAAATCACTAATGCGACCAGTGACGACACAACTAAATGACTCATAGCAGCTCTTTCCTACTCCTACCTATGGTCTCCTTTTGGAGATCCAATCAATTTTGAGTAACATTACTTAATTTGTGGAAGGGTTTTAGGTGTGCACCGTTCACCCAACCTGGTAGAAATACCTTGTCTAGTTGCACAAGATTGACTACTCTAGATTCCCTTACCTCCACAACAATAAATAGTCCTAACCAATGCATTTGTAGCTTCCCAGGAAACTTCAAGAACTTGTTGTCATATAGAAAAACATGCTTGCAAATTGTGGATGATTTCCTCTTAATATGTCAGTCATGCCATGCCTTCTTCCTTTGCTTCTCAACCATTTGGTGGAAATTTACAATAAATATTGCCTCATTCAGCTTTGAGAGTTGATATAGCCACTTTTGAATTGATTCCTCCTCTGTTATATGAGTGGCATGGGCAATGAAAAGGATGGAAATAGAAAATTTAGTTGGCACCATAGCTTCTTGTCCATACACAAGCTGAAAAGGTGTATGCTTATGTAGTTGCTTAACAGTGGTGTGGTGCCCATAGGGTCATTGGAACCCTCTCGTCCCAATAATCCTGGTTGGCTGAGCATATATTGGTCAAACCCTTCTCCAATATTGATCTGAAAATCACTCTAGAGTGATCTCAGTTAAAGAATTATTAAATGAAGGTATTTTAGACTCATGTGCTAGTGTGTGTCTATGTTATTTTAGGCAACGGATCGATTAGATTGCAACATACACAGACATTTGAAGAATGGAAAACAGTAAGAGGAACACAATAAGAAAATGTAAGAATATAATAGATTTAATGAGGAGTTCACCCTATTCTCTAAGGCTACGTCTCCGGTCTAGCTTTTAGTGGTGGCCTTCTTTTATTGTGTCTTCAAAGCAGAGTTTTTTTTTTCTTTTTTTCTTTTTTTTTTTTAGTGAGGAGCTCAATTAGAGTCTCCCGAAATAGATGATGCTTGGTAGGGTGGTTCTTGGATTCCCCAAGCCACTAGAGTACACAAACTCCTTTCCTTACCAGATCTTGACCTCTCTGGTCTTTAATGGGAGAAGCCCAATGTGGTACTCAATTCTCGACAGACCCTTTCAGGGATTGCTTGAACCTCTCAAGATTTCTGTTTTCTCGATGCTGCCTTAGGTCAGCTCGGCTCTCTGTTTTCTACTTTTTGCTTCACTATCTCTTCTTTGCTCTCACTCTCTCTATCTTCATTCTCTTCTTCTCTCTTTTCGTTGCCTTCTTTGTTCTCTGTCTGTTCATGGCTTAAAGCCAATCCATCCTTGACTGTTCGATTCCTCTTCCGCTCCTTCGGTTCACCTGCTACTGTTTGTTTGGAGTTCCCTACCTCTATGTCATCGCCATCGTCCACAGGGAAGTGGCCACTTGTCCTCTCACGAACTGCGCTAGCTCTTCCTTGATGGTTCGGTAATCCAGTTGCACTATGGAATGACTCATCTGCCAACTTTGTGGTCAAATTGGACTTCAAACTTTTATGTCGTGGCTTAATTCCCCTATCAAATCCAATTTCTCCATCAGACGTGATCTTCGTTGTTAGATCTAGAGCCCCTAGATCCAATTTTATTCACTCATTTCGCGCGATTGAGTTGCTCGACCATTCGCGTGCGATGAGCGGTGATTTTCTCTCTCATCCGCCAAACACGCGTCGAGCAGTGAATGGAATTGCTCGGTTTCAGCCAAATCCGCTTACCGCCCAAGGGTGCCCCCAATATACTGTTAATTTTGGAGCGTGGGTCCTGCCTTTTGCCTTAGTGCTTCCCCACGGTTTCTCGGCTTCCCATGTGACCGAGCGCTCGGGGCGTTTCCTTCTCGAGGGGTTTTTCCCAGCAAATCGCGCATCATAAATGGCCTCCGTTTCTCGATCTGGGCTTCCCAAGTGCCAGTTTTTCTTGTTGCGCGAACTCCATGGGCCTCAGTCAGTGTGCTTTGACAGAGGTCCTCGTTGTTCCTTGTTGGCTGCAATCTGCCACTATCCAGATGTCTTCCTAATCGCTCCGTGTTCATAAATTCGAAGTCTGTCCTGTCTTGATACAGTCATGGAACTTTAATAATCTTCATGGATCTAATTTGGATCAAATATATTGTTGAAGGATTCTACGGTACCATTAGCCTGAGGGTGGTACGTGTTGTTTTTGTAGTGTTGTATCATGAAATTTTGAAGTAAGGAGGAAACTGTTTCATTTATGAAGTGGGTCCCTTGATCACTAGTGAGATTCCTAAGGCACTCAAATCTGGATATGATATTCTCAAATATGAACCTGGAGGCAATATCCACAGTACAATCCTTTACCAATGCTACTTCAGCCCATCTAGTGAGATACTTTGTTGTGGTGATTATATACTTGGCATGAGAGTAACGCACTGATGGATTGATAAGCCCTATGAAGTTGACCACCTATTTCTCAAATATTTGTAGTGCAGGTATCAATTGCAATGGGAGTTCATATCGGTGTGATGGCCTTCCAACCCTTTGGAAAACATCGCAGCCTCTGGCATAATCTTTCGCATCTTTGAAAATCGTCGACCACCATAGTATTTCTTGCAACACTTTCCTTGCGGTAGCTTTTCCTCCAACATGGACACCCACGACTCCTGAATGAATGACATTCCCATAACACATTGTGTCTCTCATGGTGAAGGACACATCTGCGCAACATGTGATCAAGGCCCAATTTAGACAGTTTCCCCACAATCAATTGATAATCGGCTACGCGGACGACCATATGTCTCCTTTGTGTAGTTGTGTACTTGTCTGGACATTTTACTGTAGCTAAAAGGGTTGAAATATCTTCTGGGTAATTTGGTACTGCATCAATCCAAAATAAATTTGCGTCTGGTAACTAATCATCTAAGGATTATCCACTTTCTGCTGATTCCATTTGTGAGAGGAGATCATGTCCCACATTCAATCGGTCAGGCTTAACGATTACCTCAAAAGTGAATTCATGGAATAGTAATATCCACCTGCAAATTCTTCCTTCAAGCACGGGCTTGTTCACTAAGTATTTCAAAGAGGAATGGTCAGTAAAATCCTTAAACGGGCCTCCCAAAAAATAGTGTCTAAATTTTTGAAGTGAATATACCATCGCTAGTGTCTCCTGCTCAGTCATGATATACTTCTTTTCTATTATAGACAAATTTCTGTTGGAAAAGTAGATTGCGTGGTCGAGGATTCACTCTCTCGACTGAGCCAGAACAACCCTAGTGAAATTCCTAATGCATCAATGTGGACATGGAACTATTTTTTCTAGTAGGTTTAGACTAGAATTGGTGCACTTACTATCTTTTCTTTCAGTATGTTGAGTGCAACCTGACACTCTTCCAACCACATAAATCGTTTAGCCTTCCTCAATAGTTTCTCTATCAGTGCAGTAATTGAGGCATAGTTGCAAATAAATATCCTGTAGTGTTTGGTATGTCCCAAAGTGGATATGACATGTTTTACACATGCGGGTGGGTCCATATTCACTATCATCGTAACCTTATCAAGATCTACACATACTCCTTCTTTGCACACTAGGTGGCCCAAAAGCGTGCCAAACAGGATTGCAAATATGCATTTATTCAAAATCAACAATATCTATAGCTGTCTACATTGATCGGACATGATCCGAAGTAGACTGGAATGTTTCTTTAGTAGACTATAGACCATCCAGTCATCCATGTAGACCTCTAAGAACCTATGGCTATAATCTCTAAAGGTTGCAATTACAATTCTCGATAACATTATAGGTGCATTCTTGAGACTGAATGGCATAACATGATAGGCATAGGATCCCCATTCTGTAGTGAAAGTAGTTTTCTTCTTGTCCTCCTCAATGATCCTAACTTGGTGATAGCCAAGAATACGTTTGTAAAGGAGTAGGCTTCATTCCCCACTACATTATATACAACTTCATCACTGAATTGTGTGGTAAATAGGTCATGCACACAAGAATTTTTCAAGTTGCGGTAGTCCACACAAACCCATATATTTGTAGTGTCTTTCTCATTTTGTATTACAATCAGACTTGCCCATTCTACCTCATCCACTAGAAATATAAGCCCTGTTGCTAGCATCTTGTCTATCTCTTTCTTCACTTTCTCCTTGACTCTCAAGTTCAATATATAAGGTTAGTCTCTTACTACATTTGCATATTTTTTTAGCATGATTTTCATCTCCCCTAGGTATCCCTTGATCCCTTTTAGTTTCGCAACTGACAAAGGGAACAAATCTTCATATTCTTTCAGGAGGTCAAAAATCTCTTTTGTAGTTTGTTCATCCCAATATTCCCCAATTGATGCTAGATTTGTTTTATCATCAGTCCCGATGTTATGCTTCCACAACTTCAGTGGGAGTAAGTGTATCACATTAGTTACATGTCCATCCTTGATGTGCCTTTCCCATTCAATTTTGTGGAATGACAAATGTTGTAATTCCTCTATATCATCCTCATCTGACACTTTGTCCACCTTTCCATAGACCATTTCTTCAGGATACCCTAACTCATAGATATGCTCTAAGGTTCTTTGGTCTATGCACTTATCCATTAGCTGACTCGTTGTGAGCAGAATCCACTTGACAACCCACAATGCCTTAATCAACCTCCTGCCACTGTCTGAGAAAGAAAAGTTGCTCACAAACTAATCAACCAAAATATCACAGTTCCCTACTTGTCTCCTTATTTCTTGTTGTACATAGAAAGATTTTGGAAAATTTCCCAAGGTGTGTATAATACCACGCACCCACAACTCCTTTGGAACTCCTTCTCAAGTCCATATGTCCTTACAATTTTGCAAATGTTGTCGAGGTTCAGAATCCCCCCTGTACTTGATGAAATATTGAGGGTACTCCCTCGCTTGTCTAAATATTACTTCCATGGCTATTTTCATCTTCTCCCATTCCCAGAGGTAGTTGCGGTGAACTCCCCACCATCTTGCCGATGTCGCTTGTAATGCAACATTTAGTAACGATACTTCACGTTCTTCAATAACAATTCCATCAATCTTGTTTAGAAATGATTACTATGTCTATACCATTAAAGGTAGGGAAGTTCCTTACCTCAGTGCCAATCCAATTGACCTGACATATTGTGTCGCAACGTATAGTGTTGATCTCATATCCACTCTACTACCAATTGTCCCAAGTGTTATAGACATATTTGGGCACTGCAACCCCAATCTCATATGTCCATAAACCAAGGGCTTCTAAGCCCCTAAAAGTTTTGTTACACACAAGGTCAGCTGATTACATCATCTCCCAGAAGTTCTCCCTGAAAAACTACTCAAAATTGGTCAAAACTGGACCTTACAGACTGCTCAGTGCTAAGGATGTGATGCATCTCACTTACTACATGTAGAAGGTGCAATGCATACTAAAAAGCCTTTTTTTAGGGTGCGATGAGCAAGATTAGACAAATGGCAGAGGTAGTTGGCTAGATGGAAACCCAGAGAATCTTCTAGAAATTGCTCATTTGACACTTGCCTCTCTGAATTCGCCCAGGGATGAGTAAGAGATAATGAAATATCCAAGTGGAACCAATAACTATCAAAGAAATGACACTAATCAAAAACCTAGAAGCTGACTCACCCACCTGCAAACATCTATATATGGATCCCTCATCTTAGAGATCCGGAGGCTGGAATTTTGTATCTTGTAAGGAAGTGCTATTGGTTTCTCTGTGGAACATCATAGTGTTGGGTGATCTAGCTTTTCATGAGGTGAAGAGGGCTTTCATGCTGGGAGGATGGCGCTAGGTCAGATCAATGGGTTGTAATCCTCTCTTCTACTACTTCTATCAATAAAGCTATTTGAGTTTTCCTCCATATTCTTGTCTATCTCTGAATCTTGTATTGATATATGCATTTGTATGGATAATATATATCTGATCCTATATTGTTTATGGCTATAGATCTCTATGCTTTGATGGTATTATGCTTCTTTGACTCTATAGGTGTTCTTTGAAGCGGGACAAGTGAAGAAGGAGTGGTAAACATCTGTCAAAGGGGAGAGGAAACAAGCAAGGAGCCAAGCGAAAGACTGAGGTTGGTACTCTCTGCTTCTCTCTCATCTATTTCTTATAAAGGAAAACACAAGTGACTTTAGTTTGTTTGTTTCTAAGATAGCTACCCATCTTAGTGGGACTAGCAGCTCTGAATGGACACTAGTTTTCCCGATAACAAAATGGCGACTCTATTGGGGAGTGAATAGCTTGTTTGCTTATTTCTAGTTTGTTTACTTTATAAACTACAGACGAAGCCTGAAGTTAAGCCAGCTAGCCTTCAAACTGCTTTTCCTATGCAACTGCAAAGTAGATAAACGTTGCTTCAATCAATCTCTGGGTTAGTTTATGAATTAAACATCTGACTTGTAAACATCCTAAGTGCCCTAGTGGTAACTCAAGTAACCTCATTAGATCTTCCCCTATGTTTTGTGTTTATTGACTATCATTAGCTCAGCCTAAATCCCTGAACTAAGCTGCAAACTATGAGCAAAAACCAAGCCCAGTCTCATCCTTGGACCATCGCACTGTCTCTCATTGGTAGACTGGATGCATCGCACCTCCCATGTGCTGCAGGTGAGATGCATCCATGTTTCCCTGCGTTATAGGGCCGATGATTAGGTAAGACTATTTCTGCCTCCAGATTTTGATTTTCTCTTCATTGTCTTCAGCTTTATTCAGGAGTTTTTTTGTCTGTGATCAGTATACCATTGTTGAAACTCCCTTCCTTTGCATTATTTAGCCTCCATTGTATAAAGAATTGTGAATGTTTTTATGTATTTTTCGCCATTTGCGTTTCTCCTTTGCAAACAGTAGCTTAATCAAATTGTTGTCTTTTGATTTGAAAGTGTCGCAAGTGTCATTTTCAATAAAAGAAAAGAATCCTCCTATTTTTTATAGTCGATTACACTTTTTCTCTTGTATTTGGTTTGAATTAATAGTATTTCAAGTGTCGAAAGCAGTTTTCAATTCAAATTCGCAAAGTGTTGTCTTAGTCTTCCTTTCATTTCTTGAAAATAAAATTGTTAATACTGTCACTTTGAAAGAAAGATAGTTCAGATCTCTACTTAGCATTCTTTTTGTCATTCACACATTAAGAAAGAAAAAAAAAATACATGCATGTGCATTTACATTTAGACTACTTGTGGAGATTGATTTAGGAAATTGCATATTAGTGTGTGCTCTCTGCTCTATGTCGAAAGAATTTCGCTTCTCTTTCCTTAGTAGCTAGGATTCTCATTGCAAAAAGAGAAATAAACGATTGTTTATCATCTTAGATTGCATATTTAGGAATTGTATATCTACATCACATGGTGAACCTTAAAGGCAAACTTCTTAAGAAATATCAACTGTAAAATAAATTTCAATGAACATAAAAACGCTTTGGAACCTAATGCACAACATTTAGAAGTCTAGGCTAGAGACGTTTTCTGTCGTCGAAAAGCCTGGTAACTATTGTTTTCATCGTAGGTTGGGTGATTCCTCCTATTTGAGACGACAAGTGCCAGTATAGACTTGTGCTCCCACGTACCGTCGAGTATATATTGGGAGACCACAATAGGCTACATCCTTTATCCTTAGGAAGCCGTGTCTGCCGCCCTATCAATCGCAATGCATTGAACACAACATTCGGGAAGACTGACTACCGTACCATAAAAAGTATTCTGCAGTTTTGCGATTCGTTTGGTAATCCCTCTGTCTATATTTCCATAGTAGTCACTTTCATTCCTTTTCAGACTCCTTAAAGGAAAAGGTCCATCTAAGCACTTGTCACTTCAAGCTCATTGAAAATCGAAGGTGACTAGAGTCATCTTTAGCTTTTCCTCAACTCTTAAAAATTGAAAAAGCAAGTTGTGTCAAAGCGTCATAAAACTTATTTTAATTGGAATAACATCACTATTCCTTCATTGGTCTTAGGTTGAGAAAATGGAGTCCACCAACCAAGTATTTCCCTTCGGGGGGAATCCTAGTCCCTTCTCCTCTTGGGGAGATGTTGGTGCACCTCATATGGCCACATTGTCCCTTCCAGGACTGACAAGTGGCTTGCTAGTATGGATTTTCTCGACCTCTATCGTTCAAAGCACCATGATTCCTGAGCAATCAAATCAGCAACCGGATGATAATAGAGTTACTCCCCAACCTTCTACTTCATTTGTTTCTCCCTCTCCTTCTTCCTCTTCACTTGGTGAAGCTAGTAAAACTAAAAACCAAGTAACTAAGAAGAAGAAGAAAGGGAAGGAGAAGAAGAAGAAGAAGCTAATGGAAAAAGGGGGCAACCATGCATCGTCTCGTGAAAATCCACACACTGCACCATCCAAGCCTAAATCTCCATGTGTCTTTTGCAAGGGAGACCACTATCATCGAGATTATCCTTGCATCCCATGGATCTTAAGGGACTGGTCTCCCCGCTTGCACAATCAGGTGTCCTCAACCTCTGACGATCATGTTAAAAGTACACCGTAGTGAAAATGAAGTCACTTGACAAAAAGTAAGATCTAAAATTCCTTGTAGACTGTGTGAAGGTGATCATGCCATCCACCATTGTCCCTTCCTAGACGAAGCTAAAAGAGTCTTGGATAACCGTCCTGCTTCACCGCTACGGCTTCCTCCTAGATACAAGAAACTCTTGCCGAGTCCATCACTAATTGAAAATATCACTGACACACCTTTGTGGTTGGTCGAAGCATCTATCATTGAAGATAGAACCTCTGAGTCCACACAGGACCAAATTCAATAGGTTGAGACGGAAGTCGACCCAATCTTGTCTTCAGAAGGCCTACCTTCAGATGATACAGTCACCAAAGAGAACGAGAATGACACCGTTCAAATTCTTTTCATCAACACAGATTCTAATGAACATGAGGGCAATCTACCCATTCCTTTGCCACAGGAAGGAAGTTCATCAAAGGCTTACTTGGTCATTTATTTGGTCCCTCCTCCAAGCAACCTAGTCGTTTCCTTCGATTGGAATCTACTAGGAAAACCTCATATACCATCTAATTTACCATTCTGAATCATAGTGCAAGCTTACAGAATGGTCATGGTCGGTACTATCATAGATGAAGGGGCTTCTATGAGTATCCTTTCCTCAACTACTTGGAAAGCACTTGGTTCGCCATCGCTTCTGCCTAAGATTTGAAATCTGATAGGCTTCAACAAAGGAACCAGTCGATCGTTAGGGATCCTTCCATGTTTGCCTATAACTTTGAGAAGGAAAATCGTCTACCTAAACATAATGGTAGTCCAAGGACCTTTATATTACAATCTACTCCTTGGGCGTGACTACATTTATAGCATGGGAGCTATTGTTTCCTCACTCTTTCGAGTGATGTGTTTTCCGCATGAAGGTAGAGTGGTCCAACTCGTAGACCAGCTTTCATTCCCCAGTTTACACATAGCTAATAGTCAAATGCCATCCTTAACTGGTCTTTTTGCACAAGGAATGTCTCATCAATCTCCAGTCAATCCACCTGATGAATGTGAGTGATTCGGTGAATGTGACTAAACCCAGGGGGCATGCACCCTGGTCTGCTTCGGCAGGAAAAATTTAGGTATAGGGTAGGTTTGTGGAGGATATATGACTAGTCTAAATCACCCATCCATTTAGGAAAATGGGATTAGACTGGAATAATATTTCCTCGTCAAGGTTAGGTGATTGGAACTTGAATCACCTTCGTCCATTTTGATGGACAAAGCCTAGGAAGTGTTTCTGTTTGCTGCGCAGGTGGAACCATCTTGTGGATGCAAGAAATTCTGTGTGGTAACCTCGAAACTCTACTTCTCTATACCTGGGGGCATGCAAACCTTTTGCATGCAAGTGAAAAGCGACCAGCGTAACTCTAACCCCATAGTTTTTACTGACTTCAACTGCTTAAGTTAGGTGATTGGTCTGATCAACCATTCACCTTTGTCGGGACCAACGAAAATGGAAAAGTAAAGGAGATGTTTCCCACTGAGAAGCTATCCTACCTAACCTTAGTAGTTCTTTAACCCCTAGGACAGTAGTTGGTCGTTCCTAGCCTACATACGAAAGGTTGCAGAGCAAAGTTTCGAATGGGGCAAGCTCCCTAAAAAATGAACCTATCGATGAGACATCCTTATTATATGACTGGCACGAGCAGTTTTACGTGAATTTCAAGCTCATTAAAAAATAAACCTAGCAATGAGCAAATGTTCCCCCAAAGTTTAAGCTCATTGAAAAATGAACCTATCCATCGATAAATAACCATTGCGATCGCATAATCATCATCTTTTGAGCCTTGGTCGTGTTCTTACAATCACCTCCACTCTTTCTAGCCGATCATACCACTCCATTTGATTGTTTACCCCTTTTGAGGAACAGTTGTGACGAGTGATGCTATTAGCCATCTTCTTTACACTGACGTGAATGAAAAGTTCCAACCCTTACCTGGAACCAGTTGTTATCCGAAAACATCACTCGTTCCTCCAAAAATGAGTCTCCTTTAAGCTCTTTTCATCTGACTCATAAAATATGAGAAGATTGCCGAGCAATTGGCCTCTCCAACTCGTTAAAATGATCGGAAGTGCCATACCTCCTCTAGATTTTAATCTTTTTGGACGTAAGGGATCATTACACAAAACGATCGAGCGCTTGTCTTGTTCGGCTCGTTAAAACTATCGAAAAGTCATCCCTTTCATATTATTTTATACTTTTTCAGACTTAAGGGATTATACTACGAAAAAGGATTATTGGAGTTGCCTTTCCGTCTCTTTTTAGACTCTCTAAAATTGAAAAGGACTGAGTTATCTTGTCGTTAAACTCGTTAAAACAATAGCGACAAACTTGTCCATGTAGACAAGAGAAATTTTCACTGTCACTAGGCTCATTAAAACATAGCGACGGGTTTTCTTGAAGGGAAAATTATAGAACAAGCATATGTTATCCTCCTCAAGCTTGACAACAATAAAGAGGTACTGGTCAGCAATGACTGGGGAAAAATTGGGAAGAAAACTTGAAGAAACTTTATTGGTAGCAGGTCACTCTTGAACATGACACTTTCACTCCATTACCATGTTTGAGTCGGGTTGGGTTATTCCATTCACCGGTCATATCACCATTGGTCCACTGTACCATCCATTCTTGGGATTAGTGCTACCAATTCATTTCAGTGTTGCCAATATGTTCAAGAGAAGTCGCTGAGAGAATTCACCAACCCAGTTTACATCTCATCCACTGCAATACCTTCACATTTCATTCTTTCATGACTGCCACCCTGAACCTTGTATCATCATATCATTTTCACCTCCATAAAATCATTTGCTATGTTTCGTGTTGTAGATGTGGGATTCATTCAGGCCCTCCTATGATGGGTCACTTCTTGTCGACATCAGCTCATTATCCAAGAAGTTGACTTAGGAACAACCCTTTAAGTACTTTGAAACTTGCATGCCTCAATGGCAAGTTTCTCACTTCCAGCAACAGGTTTACATCAATGGCCTTTGACCAGAAGATTTTGCATAGTGTTCGACATCGACTCATGTATTCGCACCATGTGAATTTTACTGCCATATCTTGAGGGTCATCATCATTATCAGTGATTCCTCTCGCGCCTGTTAACAACTTACATCATTGGCTGGTAATCGGGCGATGTCTTTCCATGTTCAACGTTAGAACATCCTTTCACATGGATCGACTTGTACTTTGGGTGAAGATTGAATGAGTTTGAAGACACCGGATCTAGTTTCATCCATCCGGGCTGCAATATATTCACGAAAATAAAGACATAAAATGTACATCATGGCTGCACAATTAATCATCCAAGCTAATGGATGATGGCTCTACCAGAATCATCAGTCTGCCATATAGATGGTTTTCTGTCCAATGTACATGAAAATGAATTTATAAAGTTGAGCATGGGAATGCTCACCTCAGCTAGATCATGAAATTATAATAAAGATAATGTATTGTATTGTATCTTATTACAAGTCACCTTCCAATTAGAAAAACCTCGGATCCTCATGATAAAGCATTTCACCCGACATCAAAAGATATACGACCTCATGCTTTAGGGGGAAACAGTTATAGACATATTTGGGCACTGCAACCCCAATCTCATATGTCCATAAACCAAGGGCTTCTAAGCCCCTAAAAGTGTTGTTTCACACCGTAAAGGAACAAGGTCAATTGATTACATCATCTCCTAGAAGTTCTCCCTGAAGAACTACTCAGAACTGGTCAAAACTGGACCATACAAACTGCTCAGTGCTAAGGGTGAGATGCATCTCACTTACTACATGCAGAAGGTGTGATGCATATTGAAAATCCCTTCTGTAGGGTGTGATGAGCGAGAGTAGACAAATCGCAGACGCAGTTGGCTAGGTGGAAACCCAAAGAATCTTCTAGAAATTGCTCATTTGACACTTGCCTCTATGAATTCGCCCAGGGATGAGTAAGAGATCATGAAATCTCCAAGTGGAACAAAGAACTATCAGAGAAATGACACTAATAAAAAACCTAGAAGCTGACTCACCCACCTGCAAACATCTATATATGGATCCCTCATCCTATAGATCTGGAGGCTAGAATTTTGTATCTTGTAAGGAAGTGTTGTTGGTTTCTCTGTGGAACATCATAGTGTTGGGTGATCTAGCTTTTCATGAGGTGAAGAGGGCTTTCATGCTAGGAGGATGGTGATAGGTTAGATCAATGGGTTGTAATCCTCTCTTCTACTACTTCTATCAATAAAGCTATTTGATTTTTCCTCCATATTCTTGTATATCTCTGAATCTTGTATTGATATATGCATTTGTATGGTTAATATATATATGATACTATATTTTTATGGTTATAGATCTCTATGCTTTGATGGTATTATGCTGCTTTGACTCTACAGGTGTTATTTGAAGCGGGACAAGTGAAGAAGGAGTGGCAAAGATGTGTCAAAGGGGAGAGGAGACAAGCAAGGAGCCAAGCGAAAGACTGAGGTTGGTACTCTCTGCTTCTCTCTCATCTATTTCTCATAAAGGAAAACACAAGTGAATTTAGTTTGTTTGTTTCTAAGATAGTTACTCGTCTTATTGGGACTAGCAGCTCTGAATGGACACTAGTTTTCCCAATAACACCAAGCGACCTCTGAGCCAACCCCTAAACTTTGAAGGTTTTTCCAGCTCATAGATCTTTCAGTCTTTGGGTTAATGTAGTCCTCCCTTCTTCATGTTTTTAGTTTGTAAAGTTGATATAATATCCCTGGCTCTTCTTTGTCATATGTTGGTTTTGTGAATCTCCGTCCTTGATATGGGTCTATACACTAAATCACCCTAACTCCATCTATCTAAAAAGTCATCAGTTCCCTTTTTAAGTCAATTATAACATAGTTTTCAAATGCATAGTCTATCCCAAGTAGCATTGGGTAGTGATCCCTGCCTCCCATGATGTCTACTACAAAATTTTCATGGGTCATCACCCCTGCTACATCCACTTCTACATCCTCTAGTCTCCCAATTAGAAGGATACAATACTGGTTTTCCATCTGTAATTGGATTGGTGAAAATGTCAATTGAGGTTTTCCTTGTGGTTCCTACATTTTCCTTGGAAGAATGTTGACATCTAAGCCTAGATTTAGAATAGTGTCCTTGATTTGGAATCCAGCAATCTGAGCATCAATCCTAAACTCTCTTCCTTTTCTCTTCTTGTTACTTCGTAGCCTTTTAGTGTGTCTTTCAAGTAAGTTAGCGGAAATGAGTCCTCCCTCAACCTCCGCTTATGGGATGGCCTCTTTTAGACTCTTCCGTAACTTCCCCAACATCTGGTCATCGTTAACGATCTACAGAAATAATCTGAACCATTCTTCGATGGGTCATACTACTGTGGACTGTGATAGGTCCGGGCTCTTAGCTTTATGAGATTTTGGCTACCCGTTTTATGACCCTATTCCTCTAGTCAGATTTTCAATTTTTTTTTTGCCTCCCTGTAATATTGCTTCTGTTTCTCAGAATCATATGAGCACTTTGGGGAGGCCAGCCTGATATTCGTGGGCTTGTACATGGCTCCTCGATTAGCCCTACTCTTTTTTCCTCCTCATGTAACTATATTAATATTCGAGAAGGGTCTGACCTCTGATATCCTTGGCTCTACATTAATTGAGTTGGCTCACCTCTGTTGGTTCCACTCCTCCCATCTTTCAATTAGTTCTAGATAGTCCTTTGTTGCATTTGCATTGGCCCTACACTGGGAGCATCATGGTCTTATTGGTAGCGACCAATCCCCCACAACATGCCCTTCTTGATCACAGTTGTAAAAACAAACTGGGCCTTTGCCTCCTACCCTTCCGCCCCTTGTTCCTCCTCCTCCTTGTCCTCCTCAAGCAGTCTCATTGACTTGGAAGGTTGAGCGGTCTAACCTATCCACTAGAGAATCTAGTGCTCTACACGGGTCGGTGTGGTGAGTTGTGGAAGAACAAAATTCATAATAATTGTTATTTGGAATATTGGAGTATTTTTGTAGTATTGGGCACAAACGAGGGGAGTATCCATACCCCCTGCATACCTCGCAGTACTTTGGTTGGTTGCACCTAGGATACAACCCTTGAGATCTTGCTTGCGCAACTCCTGCTACGGGTGTAAGCCCAGATGGTCCTACTGGTGTAGACGTGGTACTTTCACCTCGCAACCTCAGAAATTTTGTAGCAACATGGCCTTCTACTAAACAATTTGCACACCACACGTTTGGCAGCGTTGAGAGGGCTAGTTGCAGATCCTTCAACTTCTCTGTTATACTTACAATTTGATGTTGGAGACCCAAGATAAATGGATCATCCGTGTCACTCCCCCTAGGTACTCGTGTGGATATCCTGTCATAACTTCTATCTGAGTTTCTTTCTCAAGATCATCTTGTAGTGTATCAATCTTTTCTTGTGTCAATGGTGTATGGGTGAGAGGTAGAAATGCTTTAATAAACCAGTCCCTTTGGTGATTCAAATCTAGCGGGTAACTTAGTTTATCGATTGCATCCTTAAATATTTACATCATCTCCCATGTAGTCTCTCCCTCCCACTGCTTAATCTCCCACAACTCTAATAACCCTTATTGATCGGTTTGAGGAAATTTGAATTCTTGTACAAATTCTCTTTTAACATCATCCACAGTTGGGTTCTGGTGTAATTCTAACAATTTTATGAACCATCTCAAGGCCCTTTCCCCAAGAGTGGTCTGAAATTCGATTAGCTTCACATTATCCAGCATCTGGAGGGCTCTCTAAGTGGCCTTGCATAAATACCAGTGTTGTTCCACATCTTTATTCCCCTTGCTGGATAACTCAGGATACTTGGTGTTGGTTACTCGAATTGTTTATTGATTAAACAGTCGAGTACCACATTAATTTGTCAACCCAGGAAAGTCCTTTTGTTTCAATGGTGACCTCGTACTGTATGCACTTTAATTTCAAAAGCATTAAAAGCTGTAGTACAACAAATATAATTCCTATCAAACGCTTACTCTGCGTTACATCAGTCTTAAACTATTGCAGAAATGAAATGAAATTGAGTAAAGGTAACAAATCTACGGAAAAATGATGGTTGTTTGTAACAGAGGACCAGGACCCTATCCTCAGAATAAGGACGTCCAGCACCTGCCTTCGTGACCAGTCGCCAATACACACCAAAAATCCTATTCACCAGTGACACACTTCTCACAGCGCCAATTGATTAAAGGAACAACGTATCGGCGAAAAGGAAATATCAGAAGCAAGGCTAAACACATACAGAAATAACACACACTTAACAGGAAAGGAATGGGTGAATCTTGTGAAGAAGGTGGGCCCTGTCCCTCTCACAAGATTCCCTGCACACAAATACTAAGTTAAAATGCTCAGAACAATGCTTTATTCATCTGCCAAGAGTTCAATTACAACAAATGTTCCGGCCTTCAGCACTACAATATTCCTGTATCACATGCTAGTCTTTCAACTGTAGATGTCTCCTCTTTATAGAGGAGACATCTATTACAATAGATTGTCCTACAGTTTAATTCTTCTGTACAAAAATAGGAAATTAATTCCTGTTACAGCATACTGTTACAACAATGTATATCTTTGTCGTCCTTGGTTAATCGAATATTTCCGTTGTTGCAAAACGGGTGGTCTTCGTCTATCTCCTCGGGGTCCTTGTGCTATCCTTGGTTATTCTGCTGTTGTTGCTGATTTGGTAAATCTTAACCGTTCCTTAAAGCGCTTCATGCTGTTCCTAGTGTTCCCGCGTCTGTGACTAAATTGGTTGATCATGCTTTATCATCATCGGCCGAGTATAGTCTTGCCAGCTTCAGACATTTACTGTTTCATATTTTGCAAATTAATACTTTTCCTGCTTTAGTTAGTTGTTGCTTCTGGTGTTGCAACAACTGCACAGTTGCTGTTTCTGGTGTTGCAGCAACTGTGAATTATGATTCTGTGGACTTTGAACAATTCCAATCAATTGTCAGCGACTTAGCCAATTTCCAAAGATTAATTGTAAAGATAACATGAATATGTGTCGAATAATTAAACATATAGCAAATGAGGAGAGTTACTTCATACCTTGGGATGATGAGGTCAAAAATGATATCAAGGGTTTCTATTTATAGGCTAAAAAGGGTAATATCATAACAAAATTTAGGGTCAAAAGTAGACAATACAGAGTCCTAACATCCCCCCCAACTAAAAGGGTTGCATGTCCTCATGAAACGTTTATTCTGAATCTGAGTTGGAGAACTGGGATGAACAGTGTAAGTTGCTGATACAGTAGCTCGAGAAGGCTTTATCCGACCTGCTTCTGAATCCCTGAACATTCTGTATTTTCTGCCATACTACTACCTCCTCCTTCTTGGTCAGTTTATAATGAGCTTTATATTGCTGACCAGGTAACCATAAGAGAGGGAAATGAAAATGGTAGCTGATCCACTTCTTAGCACAGTTTTCCATACATTTAACATAATAAGGTATGTGTGAAATCACTACCTGGAGATTGAGGGGATTGTAGGGATGGTATTCCTGTCTTTCTCTGGGACAATGTTCCCAGAATAACTTGTTTGCTTCAACGGCCAGTTCCCCTTTTGTTTTCACATAATGCTGACAGTCCTGCAAGACCGCTGCCTGTAGCTTCTTTATATGGTCAGCCAATTCTGGATTACTTGCATAATTCCGATGTTGTGCAATGAAGGTAGCTGGATTATGTGGTTCATTTCGAATCCAAAGGAGGCAGTTGTGCTCATTATGTTCTGCTGACATATAGGCACTTTTCCAAGTTAATTGATTAGCTAGAAAAGAGATGAAGGCTCTTATTTGAATATCACTAACAATAGGAAGTATATTCATCGCTCTATCTTCAGGCATAGCCTCATTGTGAAGATAGAGTTCACAAAGCAAATTTTGATCATTATGTGGTGCTTCTTTGAATGTTTCAATAAACTGGTCAGGTGTATTAACTTGGTATGGTCTTCCATCTCTAATTGCTTTTATTTGCAAGAACGCCAAGCGTTCTCTCAAGAATACTGCATAGTTGAAAGAGGGCTTTCTTGTAGCCAATATCCTCTAAACCAGATCAAAGGCACGGGTAGCCTAGCTTTTACCTCCTTATTTTCTTTATGTTGGGCTCTAGACTGTTCCAATGCATCCCAATTTCTATATGCATAGCTTAACCAGATTGACTTCTGCTGTTGGAATGCCTTCCCTTGTGAAAGCTCATATTCTATTCTCCATGTTTCCTTTAGTTGTTGAAAACTAGAGGTCTCCGTGTAAGAATTACTGACAGAAGGAGTTTCAGTCTATGCATAGGCATCCTTGACACGGTGGAGTCCAGTGAGTTCAGTCTGTGCATAAGCATCACTAACACAGTGGAGTTCAGTGACTTCAATCTGTGCATAAGCGTTACTAAAGGATCTCTGCTCTGCAGTAGTTTGGGTGGGCCGCGATGGTACTATGTCTTCCTCCACAACTCTTGGAAAACCTACTGATTCTTGTGTGACAACATGATGTTCTTTCTCTGCTCCTGCAGCTCTTGCTGGTTCTTGTGTGACAGCAGGCTGCCCTGTTTCTTCTATTACAATTTTTAGAAAACCTGCTGGTTCTTGTGTGACAACGAGTTGTTCTTTCTCTACTCCTGCAGCTCCTGCTAGTTGTTGTGTGACAGCAGGTTGTTGCATTTCTTCTGTTGCTCTTCCTGTTGATTCTTGTGTGACAACAGGTTGTTGCATTTCTTCTGCTGCTCTTCCTGATGGTTCTTGTGTGACAGCAGGTTGTTGCATTTCTTCTGCTACTCTTCCTGCTGATTCTTGTGTGACAGCAGGTTGTTGCATTTCTTCTGCTGCTCTTCCTGGTGGTTCTTGTGTGACAGCAGGTTGTTGCATTTCTTCTGCTGCTCTTCCTGCTGGTTCTTGTGTGACAGCAGGTTGTTCTGTTTTGACTACAACAGCAGGTTGCTCTATTTTGATTTCAGCAGCAGGGGGTGGCGGATTAGCTTCAGTCATTGGGACCTGTAATACCTTATATCCTGCTTGAGTGTACAGTTCACCACACTCACTGCACATGTACTCATTGTATTGACTCTTTTCTGTTACCGTCGCTACCCGTGCTAAGAAGTGGAGATTATATTCATTTTGGTAGGCTTCCTTAACCATTATTATCTCCTACTGATAATCCTTAATTTGAGATTTTAAAAACTCAATTTCTTCTTGCAGGGAGGCTATGGTAGGTGGGGCTTGCGTATCTGCAGGCTCTAGTGGAGGAGGGGATTGTTGTTCCACGTTCATTTGGGCATTTGCATCCCCAACAGGTGGTTCTTGTGTGTCACCTGTTGGGTCAGTGGTTGGTTCTTGTGTAGCAGCCGCTTGCCCAATATCACCTTGGGTGTCTATTTTAGATTTTTCGGCAGGTGGTTCTTGTGTATCAACTACCTCAGAAAATGCTGTCACAAAGCTATGAACGCTCTGCATCTCAGCCACAGAGGGTGAGGAAAGGGACTGTTCTAGAATGATTGGAATACGGGGTGTTAGGATAATAGGTGGAGAACTGGGAATCATAGGGATGGTAAGTTTAACTGCTGTAGTTGACCGTTTTCTCTGCCTCTTTAAGGAGGCAGGAAAATCAACAATTTTTCTTTTTCGGTCACTTTCTTTTAGGCTGGGGGAACTATCAGGAATAGCAGCTGCTTTAATCGAAGCCCTGGCTCTTCTCCTTTTTGGTGGAGTTTCAGTTTCCTGCTATTTTTTCCTTTTAAGAGAAATGATGTGGGTATTATCCTCAGAATCATCAGTGGAAATATGAAGCATGGGGGTAGATGGTTGAGCTTCATTGAGGGATGGGGTCCTTTGTAGGGGTGTTTCTGCTACTAATTGCTGAGGAATTTCTTGAGGTATTTGCTCTAGCTGTTGGGGAACTTCCTGGGGTATTTGTTCTGGCTGTTGGGGAACTTCCTAGGGTATTTGTTCTGGCTGTTGGGGAACCTCCTCCTCCTGTTGAGGATCTTCTTATATTTGCTGGGGAGGATTAATGATAGGGGGTGGATGGATTAGAGCAAAGCCTCTATTTATTAAGAGTTGGGCTAACCTGTGGTGTTTGAGGGAAAGGGCTGGATGCTTTGCTTTTTCAGCATAATGTGACATGTTTTTCAGACAACCCAATAGATAATAGGGCATGTTTATCAACTTTCGATGCCTCAAATGATTTAACAAAATGAAGTCGTGTTGGTAAATTACCTGGTAACGACCTTCACAAGTTAAATATTGCTTGACAAACTCCGTGACCTTTGGCCATGGTGGAGGCAGTGACTGAAGAGTGACCCCTCTGCCTTTAGCTTCTACATGTTCGCCCGGTAGAAAGAAGCCTTGCTGCGCATTCCAAATGACATGTTTCCTGCTGAACCAGCGTATACCGTTGGTTGGTAGCCCAGAGACTTGGGCTACATCTTCCTCTGTTACCAGAATACGTACTCCCTGGACTATATAAAATCCTTCTCTTAAATTGCATGCAAACTCCAACACCTGTTGTGTGTTGAAATCTGGGAGTCTTCTAAAGTAGTCTACCCACCCTGCTTGCAGGAAAATTTGATAAACCTCGGGGTAGAGTTCCAATAGCGCTGTTGTGCCAGGTACATATGTGATCCGATTTCCTCCCATAGATGCTGATCCGGCGAACAATACACGATACAGAGCCTAGTTTCCAAGTTTGAAACAGAGCAAACCGTTACAAATGAGGATATGCCACGGTAAGGTGAGTTTTAGATATTACCACGAGGAGTAAGGGTGGCGGTGATTAACGTGTTATGGAATAATTGTGATATTTTGGTAATCCCCCCCAAATCTACGGCTGAATGATTTGATTGGCAGTATAATGATTTCGGCGGTCGTATCACATCTCCGCATTAACTATAAATTAATATTCACACTTAAACATGCGTACCTTTACTTTTTACCTTTAGTCGCACGCAAAAGTTTTATCTTGTCTTTTTCTGGCTTAATCATAATTTGAACGGGTTTTTAATCGTGAAAACACAAGCGATCTGACGGGAAGTAGCAATGATGACATGTACTTGTTAGAGTGCTTGGCTGGTCCCTTGAATGCAGCGGAATATGTTCCATCAGGATGATAATTCGTTAAGTGTTGGGATTGGTATTGTAGTGTTGAAAAGTGATATTTTGCCAGAACATAAGCTTGTGCGGTAGCCGCGAGGAGTGGTGTTACGGCAACGGAGAAATGATATTGTATTGACGGAAAGTGGTGTTGCAGCAACGGGGAATGATGGAAAGTGGTGTTGCAGCAACGGAGAATGACGAAAAGTGGTGTTGCAGCAACGGGGAATGACGGAAAGTGGTGTTGCAACAACGGAGAATGACGGAAAGTGGTGTTGCAGCAACAGGGAATGACATTGCATTAACAGAAAATGGTGTTGCAGCAACAGGAAATGGTGTTGTGGCAACAGGAAATGGTGTTGCAGCAACAGGAAATGGTGTAAAACTTGACTTATGATCCAAAGAGCGTTCCCAAGCAGCAAAGTGATTCTTTTAGAATTTTTATTCTCAGCCATCCTCCGAAAGTAAGATATGCAAAACAACTAATTGTAACATAGCAACCCCTTGGCAGGGATTATTAGTTAAGAAATCTAATCTAAAAATAAATAAATGAACAGAAATTTAAGTGCCTTGAGGGGCAACAAATTCCCCCTAAAAAACATAGTGTAATTCTGCCATGCAGGTAGCTTTGAAATCCTCCTTAGAAACAGGTCGTTGATACGGACGGAGTCGGTATCCATTCACTAATAACGGTGTTCTATTATCATCAATCGTTAAGAATCTGACTGTTCCATTTGGAAATACAACATCTATTTCATAAGGTCCTAGCCACCTTGTTCTCAATTTACCTTGGAAATTCTCGAAACAGAAGTCATACAGTAAAGCCCAGTTACCTTTTTGGAACTACTTCTGCTTAATAGTTTTGTCATGCCATCTGGTTCTTTGTTGCTAAATCATGGTTTTTTGGTGGATGGCATCCAATCTTTTCTCGTCTAGCTCCTACAGCTGCTGCAACCTGGTTGTCTGTGCATCAGTCAAATCGAGGTTAACAGCTAAAGCAGTTCTTAAAGTTTTGATTTCAAACTCCAAAGGGAAAACAACATTTTTACCAAAAACTAATTCATAGGGTGAAAAGCTTGTGGTGTTCCTCCAAGTGGTTCTATAAGCCCAAAGTGCTTCAGGCAGTTTTTGAAACCAGTCCCTCCTGTTCTCCTTTATTGTTTTTGTCATAATAGCTTCTATGACTTTGTTAGTGCTTTCCACCTGCCCATGTGACTGGGGGTGATAAGGTGTGGTCATTCTATGCTTAATATGGTATTTCTGCAATATGTCTTTGAAGCCATGAGAATTAAAAGGAGGTCCTCCATCAGTGACTAGCTCCCTAGGCAACCCAAACCTAACAAAGATTTCTTCAAATAAAAATGTTAATACTGATTCCTCATTAGCTTTGATAAGTGCCTTGCCTCTAACCCACTTAGTCATGTAATCTGTACATACTAGTATGTTAAACTCTTGATTAGATGGAGGATTAATGGGACCTATAAAATCTAGTGCCCATCTTTCAAATGGTTCAAGAATTACCTGGGGATTGAGTGGCATTTCATCCCTGTGATTAGGCTGGCCCATTCTTTGGCAGCTATCACAGGCCCTGACATATTTCTTTGCATCTTTGAAGATTGAGGGCCAGTAATATCCCATCCTGAGAACCTTGTGTGCTGTTCTTTTATCTGCAAAATGTCCTCCACAAGGTCCATCGTGGCAAACTTTCAGTACATCATAAATCTGATCTTCACCAATGCATCTCCGGATCTCCTGATCGAGTCCTGTGTGAAACAAACAGCCACTTATCCAGCTGTACCTAGCGCTCTGCTGAATAATTTTCGTTTTTTGTCTATGCGATAGGTGTGATGGTAATTTTCCTGCAACTAAGTATTTAGCAATGTCTGTATACCAAGGTGAGTGAGTAGAGATTGAAAATAAATACTCATCGGGAAAAGAATCATCTACTGGAATATTTTAATTAGTTTTTAACCGAGAAAGAAAGTCAGCAACTACATTTTCTTTTCTTGGTCGGTCTACAATTGTGATATCAAATTCCTGTAATAACAGTAACCATCTAGTGACTCGAGCATTTGTAACTGATTTATTCATTAGGTATTTAATGGCCGAGTGGTCGGTATGCACAAAAGTAGTATAACCAGTAATGTAATGCCGAAATTTATTGATAGCATAAATAACTGCTAGAAATTCTTTCTCAGTGACTGTATAATTAAGTTCTGTGGGAGTCATGTTTTTACTAATAAAATAAATGGCATAGGGAAGACTATTTTCTTCCTGTCCCAGGACAACTCCAATGGCAGTGTCTGAGGCATCAGAGGATATGTGAAAGCGGAGTGCCCAATCTGGTCCTCTCAAAATGGGAGCTGTGGACAACTGATGTTTAAGCTGATTAAATGCTTTTTCACAATCATCAGTCCACTTAAATTCAGCATTTTTCATTAGTAACACAAACAGAGGAGAAGCTATCTTAGAAAAGTCTTTGATAAATCTTTTGTAATACCCTGCATGTCCTAAGGAACTCCTCACTTCTGTTTGGGTTTTGGGGATAGGGAGGGTCAAAATTACCTGTATTTTTGCGGGATCGACTTGAATTCCTAAAAATGAAACAAAGTGGCCTAACACAATGCTTTCATTCATCATCATATGGCATTTCTCAGTACTTAAGGAAAGATGTGCTTCTATACACCGCTTAAGTACTTTTTCAAGATTTTGCAGGGCATCTTCAAAGGTTGTGCCATAAGGGGTAAAGTCGTCCATAAAAATTTCTAAGGAATCACTTATCATATCAGAAAAGATCCCTATCACCGCTCTTTGAAATGTTGCTGGGGCATTACATAGCCCAAATGGAAGAAACCTATAAGCAAAGGTCCCCCAAGGGCTAGTAAAAGTGGTTTTATCCTGATCCTGGGGTGCAATCTTTATCTGATTATATCCGCTAAATCCATCCAAAAAGGAAAAGAATTTCTTACCAGCCAAGTTATCTAATACCTGATCAATGAATGGTAAAGGGAAATGGTCCTTCTGGGTGGCCTTATTTAGGGCTCTATAGTCCACACATACTCGCCATTTCCCATTTTTCTTGGGTACTATTACTAGCGGAGAAACCCATTCACTGTTAGATATGGGGTATATAAATCTTGCATTTAACAATTTTTTAAGCTCTTCTTTTACTATTTCCCTTAAATTGGGATTTATTCGTCTTTGGGGTTGACAAACTGGCCAGGATCCTTCTTTAATATAAATACGGTGAGTGCATAGTTCAGGAGAAATCCCTTTCATGTCTGTATAATCCCAAGCAAATGCCTCTTTATTTTCTTTGAGTAGCTTCATTAACTGTTGTTTTTGATCATCTGTTAGATTAGGATTTATATTTAATGTTTTACCTGGTTCGATTTCTACTGTTATACTTTTGGAAGGACTACCAGCTAATATCTGAGGTAGATTTTCAGTTTCAAGGTTGTTATGGGATTCAGATTCTAAGATTGCGGTGAAGTGATTATGTATTTCTGGGCTGACCGAAGAAGGTTCAGAAATAAATTTGCTGATTAATTCATCTTTGGTTGAGTCTTTGAGAGTTAAAGCTTGTCCAATAGTTAAAATAGGTTGGGTTTCCTCATCCTCATAATCTATCCATATTGAATTATCGTTATTAATCATGGGTGTGGCATGAGGATAAAGAGTCAATTGTTTGGTTTCCTGCCCATTAGATATTTTCATTGATCCAGACCTACAACTGATGAAAGCATCTGTTGTAGCCAGCCAAGGTTTTCCTAGAATTAATGGATGACCCCCCAACTTTGTTTTAGTTTGTAACACCACAAAGTCAGCTGGGTAATTCCAAGATTCTACAGAAATTACCAGGTCTTCAATGAATCCTCCGGGTTTAATTGTAGAGTGGTCAGCCAGCTCTAGAATGGTTGGAGTTTCCCTAATTAAGTGTTTCAACTGCAGTAATTGTGCTATTTCGAGTGTCATAATATTTATTGTTGCACCTAGATCTACTAGAACTTTAGAGACAAAGGTTTTGCCGACCTAAACTGTTACTGTAGGGTGACCAGGGTCACCATATTTCACAAGGGGGTCTTTATCTGTCATCAAAGCAGTCGGTTCTCCCATCACATGAACTGTGAGGGGTTCCTTGGCTTTTCTTCCAGGCTTTTTAATACAAATATCCCTAACAGTTCTAGCATAGATAGGGACATCTCTTAGTGCTTGCAATAATGGGATTTTGACATATAAATTCTGCAGTTCTCCTAAAAGGTTAAAAGCTGGTGGCTCAAACGTTTTAGTAAGAGCCAGTCTTTCAGGAAAGGGTGGCTCTGCTGTTTGGATAGTCTTGTTAGAAGATGATTCAAGTGTTTCAGTGTTCTTGTTAGATGACTTTTCCTCTCTAGTTTCTTCTTTCTCAGAGTCAGTAATGTCATCAATGATGGGTTCAAGTATCCTCCCAGAGCGTAAATGGATGTCATTACATTGCATAGGGGAGACAGGTTGACTTTGAATATCGATTACCTGCAGGGCTTTATTATTGTTTGGGTTGGGATTAGGTTGCACAGGCAGTTGGGGTCTGATTGACTGGTTATTCTGCGGGGCATTAGATGGTAAGGAAAGAGATTGCTAGTGTTGAGGAAATGGAATCTGTTGGGCTGCCCAGTTTGGATTCCATTGATTGAAATAAGGTTGTTGAAGAGTCCAAGGATTCCACATAGTAGGGTCTGTAAAAGGAGGATTTGGTTGCTGCATAGGTGGAAATTGCATCGGATTAAAGGGTGGGTATTGCATTTGATTCATGGGTGGGAAATTTGTTTGAAAAGGAGAATGATTATTCCAGCGATTAAATGATGTGTTAGAACTCAAACCTTGTCTTTGTGGCCATTTCCTCCTCTGTGTCATCAGGTACACTGCTTCAGCTTCTTCTTCAGTTGATTGCAACGCTGCCTTTATTCCTGGCAAAGAAGGGCATTGTTGAGTTTCATGATCCTTTTCACAAATGGTACAAATTGGTACCTTATCCAATGGGCATTCCTGCAGTGGGTGCTTTCCTCTGCATTTGGAGCAAAAGATAGCCAGGGAAACTTCTGCTTCTGCCCGTTTCTTTTTAACATGCAGAGCATCAATTTGTGAAGCAAAAGAGCTTAACATTTCAGTTTTAAATTCTTCAAGCAGATTACCTATTTCGGCTCATGTTGCTCCTCCACTTGCTGACTTCTGGACTCTTGAATATGTACTGTCCCTGCTTTTAGATCTGCTTGCTACTCCTCTGGAACACCTCATGCAGAGGTTGATAATCTCATCAAATGGTTCTTTGGAAATATCCCCTTTTCCAAGCATATTTAACATATCTAGGCAGTCATCTCGTACTCCTTTTAGTAGTATTGTCTTCAGAATATCTTTACTCATGGTTGGATGATCTAATCGCTGCAGATTATACTGCAGTCTCTCTACAAAGTCCTCCAGATTCTCGTCCTCTTTCTGAACCATTTTGAACAATTCTTCCTTCCTTTCTCTTGTTCGACAGTAATCCTGATATTTGGTTAGAAAATTTTCTTTCATCTGATCCCATGTGGTGATTACCTGAGCCCCTAGGCTCATAAACCATCTTAATGTGTTCCCTTTCAGTGTTGCTGGAAACAATTTTAACTTCTGAGCAGGAGTTACATAATCATAACTTCTACACAGTATATCAAATTCAAAGAGGAACTCATCGGGATCTTCAGAAGATAACCCATGGAAATTAGGCAATGCCGCAGGTGGAATATTTTTCATAGGGGTTGCTCCCCTTGGGAGGTCTCCAATAGGAAATTCCAGGGTGGAAAGTGAGTTTTCCCCCCTTCCTTCTGCTCTGTTATCCTCCATTGTTCTTCTCCCCGAATCACTGGCTCTGTCTTCAGTATCTTCTGTTTCTTCAGGTTCTTCTACTGGTTCCTCAATGTGCTATGGTGTTTCCAGCTTCCTTTCAGGCCCTAGTACTTCCTCCGTCTGATGATCTGTTTGGGAGGAATACTGGATTTGAGGTCTTCGGGAACTCGTTCTCTGAGATGTCTCGGCTTTTGAAATGATCTCGTCAATGAAAGTTTTTCTTCCGCCTCCTGTGCCCTTACCGCCTGTGAAGTTAGCTTTCTTGCGTCCTCTCATGCACCTGTTATTCTAAAGAAAAATCACTAATGCCTTAAAAAAAATTTAGTCGCCTTCCCTGGCAACGGTGCCAAAATGTTGGTTACTCGAATTGTTTATTGATTAAACAGTCGAGTACCACATTAATTTTTCAACCCGGGAAAGTCCTTTTGTTTCAAAGGTGACCTTGTATTGTATGCACTTTAATTTCAAAAGCATTAAAAGTTGTAGTACAACAAATCTAATTCCTATCAAACGCTTACTCTGCGTTAAAGCAATCTTAAACTATTGCAGAAATGAAATGAAATTGAGTAAAGGTAACAAATCTGCGGAAAAATGATGGTTGTTTGTAATAGAGGACCAGGACCCTATCCTCATAATAAGGACGTCCAGCACCTGCCTCCGTGACCAGTCGCCAATACACACCAAAAATCCTATTCACCGGTGACACACTTCTCACAGCGCCAATCGATTAAAGGAACAACGTATCAGCGAAAAGGAAGTATCAGAAGCAAGGCTAAACACGTACAGAAATAACACACACTTAACAGGAAAGGAATGGGTGAATCTTGTGAAGAAGGTGAGCCCTATCCCTCTCACAAGATTCCCCTGCACACAAATACTAAGTTAAAATGCTCATAACAATGCTTTATTCATCTGCCAAGAGTTCAATTACAACAGAGGTTCCGGCCTTCAGCACTACAATATTCTTGTATCACATGCTAGTCTTTCAACTGTAGATGTCTCCTCTTTATAGAGGAGACATTTATTACAATAGATTGTCCTACAGTTTAATTCTTCTGTACAAAAATAGGAAATTAATTCTTGTTACAGCATATTGTTACAACAATGTATATCTTTGTCGTCCTTGGTTAATCGAATCTTTCTGTTGTTGCAAAACGGGTGGTCTTCGTCTATCTCCTCGGGGTCCTTGTGCTATCCTTGGTTATTCTGTTGTTGTTGCTGATTTGGTAAATCTTAACCGTTCCTTAAAGTGCTTCATGTTGTTCCTGGTGTTCCCACGTCTGTGACTAAATTGGCTGATCATGCTTTATCATCATCGGCCGAGTATAGTCTTGCCAGCTTCAGACAGTTACTGTTTCATCTTTTGCAAATTAAGACTTTTCCTGCTTTAGTCAGTTGCTGCTTCCGGTGTTGCAGCAACTGCACAGTTTCTGTTTCTGGTGTTGCAGCAACTGTGAATTATGATTCTGTGGACTTTGAACAATTCCAATCAATTGTCAGCGACTTAGCCAATTTCCAAAGATT
>APFE030021203.1:0-15899 GCA_000404065.3 Pinus taeda
TTTTGACTATGGGAGCCATTATGCTGGAAGATGAGCTTAAAGTGTATTGAGATGGATGACGAAAGGTTGCAGTAGCTTTTTGAACAGGGGCAATTTACAGAGGAAGGGAATTAGCAGGAAATAGGATCATAGGAAAGAAAATTATTATCATCACTTAAACAGGTTATTTGTAGGTAATTTACAATTTACTATTTAAATATTACCGTAGGAGATTTATTACAAGAATGGTAATTTTACAACGGGTTTATAGGAGTTAATGGCCAACAGGACAGGAGCGGTGTAATGGATCACTACGTGGCAGTAATTGAGTGGACAGAGGGCAACTGATAATTGAGGTGGTGGATGAGCTGGAGGCATGGAAATGAATGAGGAAAAGTGGATGTGGAAGGTGCGGTGTTGAATGAGTTGACAGGTCAAAACCATTGGTGTATTTCGTATGGTGAGCAGGTCATGGTTTTGGGATAAGGGGACCTGAAATCATGTCGTGTTACCACGTAAGAGAAAACGAGTGGCCATTAAAACCACCTTTTTGGGGGTCTTGCCCACGTTAACCAAAACAGTGAAGGGGGCCCGAAATGGATCCTTCGTCATTGATCTCAGTGGGGTTGATCTTGACCATCGAAAGTTAGAGGCCGCTTAGAAGGCGCTTGATGTGACATTTTGTCACTTCTAACTTCATAATAAAATCATGCATTGTTGATTATTTGCAAGATAATAAACTTTATCAACATAATTAAGCCTCGATTAAGGAATTTAAGCATTATTTAAACTAAATAACAAATTTCAAAGGCGCATTTGAACTAGCAGCCTTAATTTTTATTTTCTAAAGCAAATTTTTTTGTTTATTGCTTATCTAACATTTTATCATTTGCCTTCCTTTTTATAGAGCAACTACTCTGAAATTTTATATGATATGGACCTAAAATAATAATAATTCCTAACATTTTTTATTTTCAATTTTCCTTTTGGTCCATATCCTAGCTTATCATTATACAATGGTATTTTTGATTTCTTTCAACTAATGGCTAACTTATCAAAAACAAAGATGCTACAACACCCTATTCGAAATAGGGGAAAAGGTAGAAATAAATTTGTATCCAGGTGAGATTGACACTCTAAAGCTAAATCATTGGCTGTAGCAATTAGAATTATATTTAAGTGTTAGCCATATAGAGGAAGAATAGAAGATTTCATTTACTCGGTTGAAATTAGAGGGGCATGCCTTAACTTTGTGGGTAAGAAACACGGAAACCTTGAGGTTGGAGGAATATCCTCTAGAGACTAAGTGGGAGGGTTTCAAAAGCCTCATAAATTCACAATTTTACTCTGTCGGGTGCATAGAGGACCAATGGGTCTCGTTTCATTATTTTAGGCAGAAGAAAGGCTAGATTGTACAGGAGTACTCCATAGAGTTCAAAAAAATGGCCATAAGGTTGCGTATCTCCCCAAACAACCTAGATGTACTCCTCAAGTATTTGATGGGTCCACACAACCATCTACAAAAGTAATTGATGTTGTTTAAATCTAGATCAATGGACAAATCTTACATACAGGAACAATACCTAGAGAACATAAGCGAGAAGAAAAGGAAATCGAGTGGTTCGAAGCAAAAGGAACACCAAGGTGCTTCTAAGGAGGGGAAGAAGAAGTGGAAAGGGTGAACATATAAAAGGACAGAAGCCACAACACACAAGTGCAAAGATCCCAACAACCACTACAATAATTGTAAGGTTGATGGTTGTACAAAGGAAAAGTGTTGCAAGTTGCATCTAAAGCTTAACTTGAAGATAAAAAAGAAAGATATAAAGAAGAAGAATCTCACGGCCACTGATTCAAGTAATCGGGTTGAAAATAGCTCGGACGTGGATGAGAATATCATCTATACATCAATGCAGAAGGAGGTGAGCCTAAGTAGCCTTCAACAACAAGAAGAGAAGGAAAAATTACCAAACTATTTCACATAAAGATACAAGTCAAGAAGAGAAAGATTGATGCTTTATTTGACTTGGGATCACAGGAAAATATCATTGTGGCAAAGGCAGTCAACGAATTGGGATTGGAAGTTCATGATCATACAAGCCCATATCCATTAGGATGGGTGCAATGTTCTAGAAGTTGTCACAACTTCTTCTTCACCTCACTTGCTTTTATAGTAGACTACCTATACACCCCAATGTTTGGTAATGGGGATTTTGGCAATAGATGCATCTCATGTTCCACTTCTCTCTTGGGTGGTAACCCTTTAGGTTCCTAGAAAACATCCTCGTATTCTTGTAACAACTCTTCTAGTTGTTGTTTTGGTTTCGAGTACACCCCTCCATGGATGACTATCCTCTCACTGACTCTTCTATTGATTGATTTTCTCTTAAAAACAATAAAGCATACTTATTTCTAGAACTGGTCATTTTTTGTGCTTCATTTGCACTTATAAGTGAAATTTTTTACTTACGCTTATGTGTCTTGATGTTGAAGGATTTTGCATGGAACGAGTATTAATTACAGGTTGTGCACAATCAGTTATATTTTTATTAACACATTACATATTAATATTAATATACATGTATAGTGTTGAAATAATTTACATTTTTATTATATTTAGAATTGTATTATCTTAAACTTCAGTGTTACTTAGATTTGAATGGGCTCTTTTGGATAAAAGGAGTCATTCATGGAGTTTAGTGTAGAGATTTGAGATGCAAAGGAGAAGCGGAGGAAGAGACTTGGGGACATTCACGGAGTTTTAAGGTTGAAGCCAAAATGTGATTTATGGGGTAAATAGGTCACTTGACATTTTCACTATAAATTTTCTTCTAAAAGGTTTTGGAACTTAATATGAGAGAGTGTTTAGAAGGGAGCAAAGAAGCTTTACTGTATTCCCACATATCAACTAATAGTTAAATACTTGGTTCTCATCAATTTCTTCGTTATTACCATCAGAAGCCCCGTCCCACAGCTGACAGAGATCATGTTATTTCTGCTGCTGCATTACAACATAGCAGGCATCGAAACATGTGTTTGCAAGGCGTGCTGACTAAAGACAAACTTGACCAGATATCGCGGCTGCCCAATCAAGAAACTAGGAACTACCGATCTCGTGATGCAAAATCTAGCTATCGCCAGTCCCGTCCAAACAAAATAAAATCTTTCCATAAGTAGTACTACTAATTCAAATATCCTACCTCCTACCTACATTGACATGGCAAACATTTTTATACTCAATTACAAAACATGAATGTTACATTTTTGGGATATTTTTCTTATATAGTGATATTCTCCTTAAAAGAAGTTTGAGGTATCAAATTCTTTTTTTGGCAAAAAAAGTATGCATAATTTATTTATTTATGTATTTTTCAGTTATCTATATATATTTCATTTTTTAAATAATATGTTTGAATGTATAATTCGATTTAATTTTTTGAAAATTTTAAAATAATTTAAAGGTGAAATCCCAACAAATATTTGTTGCATTTGAAATTAAAAGTCCAAATATAAAATAGCTATACTTGAAAATACATAACAATAAGAATATTATGTTTCAATTACTTTATATAATATATAGATATTTTATTGTTGTTATTGTTATTATTTTATTATTTTAAAGTAAATTGCTCATATTGAAATAATTATAATTTAATTCACATGAGCATTAAAATATTTATTTGTGACAAAAAAATTACATTTGAGTATTACTTAATTTCAATAATATTAATGGTAATAAAATTCTTGTTCACTTGGTTTGTTCATTACCAATAGGGTGTTGGAAGACATTATGGGAGGAAATGTAGCACACCTATTAAGAGATTCCTCATGGAAGGGGGTTTCGTTGATAGAGATCACAACATAGGAAACTCTGCATCTCATGTCATTAAAACTACCATTGTGTCACTTATCCATTTAAGACATAACGGCTTAATACCATCTTTGGCATGCTTTGCAGAATTTATGCTTCTCAACCTCCCAGAGTCCAACGAGTCAGTCTCGACACTGAACCATCATAGGGAACTACCATCATCTATGAATCCATGCCCTCTACAACATTCATCAGTTATCTAGGATAGCATTTTGGGTACAGAATGCCTTCTTCGGTGGACAATTCTACAACTTGACCTTGTAAAAAATAACATGTGCTTCTTGTAGCATGACAGGCCACTCCAGCTTGCCCTTATTAAAAACTACTTGTGACTAATGCTCGGGTAGGCCACATTAACCTATTATTTATGGTTTTGAATCAAATGTTTACCAACAACTCTTTTTCACCATTAAAAATTCTACCATTTATTTATTTATTTATTTATTTATTTATTTTTTAACTCCATTCACCAATAAAATATTTCATTTAAACTCATTTCATTGATACATTATTATTAGTTTAAAAAAAAAAATTACCATAAACCTTTTTTTCATTACAAAATAATTTTACAATCAACTCTACACCATGTGCATTTAGTAAAATTAAAACACCAATAAAATCACCCAAAACATTAATTTCTCAACAAACTCAACTACCACTTGGCTTATAAAATAGTGAAATCAAACCCATGTCCTGGTGTGAATAAAAGATAAGATCAAAATCTGAAAATATACTTCAATGAACTTTACCATTTGGAATCATTTTGACGTGAGAAGTTTTACTTCACGTAGAATATGGTCACATTGGAGACATTTTGCCAGATACTTTGATGGGATGGGCTTACTTTTTCTTCTTTAGCTCACAACAGGCTTCATAATTGTCTGCAGCGCAAACTATAGCATGATGCAACACTCGAATCTCCCATGAGCGGATCGTCCTTGCTCGATAACACTCAACACTCAAATCTCCCTTTAGCATGATGCAACACTCAACACTCAAAATTTTTTCAGTGCAAAACATTTTTTTTTCACTACAAAATAATTTTACAATCCACTTTACACCATCTGCATTTGGTAAAATTAAAACACCAATAAAATCACCAAAAACATTAATTTCTCAACAAACTGAACTACCAAAACCATTCACAACTACCACTTCGCTTATAAAATAGTGAAATCAAACCCATGTCCTCGTGTGAATATAAGATCAAAATCTGAAAATATACTCCAATGACCTTTACCATTTGGAATCATTTTGACGTAGGAACTTTTACCTCACGTAGAATATGGTCACATTGGAGACATTTTGCCAGATACCTTGGTGGGATAGGCTTCCTTTTTCATCTATAACATCAGATCTTTAAAGCCCAGCAATTGTCATAAGTAACATCTCATGTAGCTTACTTGGAAAGGCTCCCGTTTCATTTGTTGCCACAACTCAGCTCTATAAAACCCAGCAAATCTAATCTCGCGAACAGATCTACATAAAATATTAAATTTACTAAAACAAAAATAATTTACCCACATAACACAATCTCCTACCTTATTTATTTATAAAATTCTCACTTTTTTCTAGCTTTTCCAATGAAGGACTCTGATACCCTCTGGACCTCTTTATCTAAACCAGACAAGGAGGATGATAGATGGAACTCTGAATTGTAGTGAAATAACTATATATCTATGGTAGTGCCCCTGGAACAAGTGTACTAAGTGGGCCATAAGATAGTCTACCATTGTATTCAAAAGTATAGTAAAGACAATGGTGGGACTACCAAATCTCTTCACAAGTGCTTGGAATCAACTCTTAAAGAGTTAGAAAGCATTGGCTAAGTGTTTGATAAAATGTTTTAATGTGAATGTGAAGTGATTGACAAAATATTTGCATGCCAAGTATTAATGCTTTCTTATGAAGTGGTTATTGGGATGAAATTAAATAGAGAATGTTATGATCACATTGATAGTGTTCAAATCATTATCATGTTAATAGGGAAAATTTCAATTTTGTGGGTTTGGTTTTTTTGCTTATGTTGTATGCATTAAACATAAATTGGCACTCAAGTAGGGGATCTCAATGGTTAAGTATCAAATTATTTTTGAATGTAAACAACTTGATGATAATTATTTATTGTTTGACTATGAAATTGTAAAAGATTCAACCCCTTAGCGGTGCCATGGGTAATTGTGGATCATCCTGAAACCCTCTTTCCTTTAAGGATGTTGTTCAACGTTGTCAGTCTAATTCAATCACTTCAAACCCTTTATGCCTAATGATACTATTATGGAGAGTTTCAAAGAGGTTCTCAAGTTGGTGGTTACACATTTGCTTTCGTTTTACCAACCCTCTTTGCTAATCTATATTTTCAATGGTTTACAGCCTTCTACTTAATATTTTCAAGGATATACAAATAAAATAGAGAAAAATTGAGCACTGTAGAAACCCATGAACCACATGCCTCACTTCTTTGTACTTGCATACATTTTCAATTCAAAGAATGAGAGTAGAGAAGCCCCATGTTCCAGCTAGGCTTTCTCTCAAAAGGGTTTCTCGATATATAACTCGTGTCAATTTTGGTTTGTGAAATTTTATTTTCTTGATGTATATTTTTTTAATTATAATTTGCATGCATACAGAATAAACAATAATTAATAGATCCAAAAATCTAAGGAAAATAAACCCTCATAATGTAGATTTCAGATTTTACAATATATTTTAGTAGATTTGTTATGAATAATTGTCATGTCGAATATCCATGGTAGTTTATGGTTCATATTGTATCAACACAGGTTTCTCTAGGTATACTAGGGTGATTTGCGTGGGATCCATATCAATTAAGCCAAAATTCACAAAACATTAGTCATGGCCAAGAAATCTGTGAATAACCATCCTAATCCCTCCAAGGAGAGGTTTTCATGAAAAGAAGCACAAGTTGTAGATATAAAATATATTGTGAGCCTCATGGAATCCCTAACCAATAAGATCAATATTCGGAGAAGAATGGGGTTCCTCAATTACAGGGGAGATCAAGATATCGAGAAGAAATAACGGAGTTGAAGAAGGAACCAAAAAGAAATTAACCTAGTTTAAGTGATGTGAACCATTCATAATCCCTATGTTGTAGCTCTAAGATGATAATGGTCAATTGATCATGCCAGAGCATCTAAGATAATTGTTTTGGGGTTTTGGGTTTTGGGTTTTTATGGAGGACCAATACATAAAACAACTTATAAGACTGATGTATTTAACCCTTTAGATAGTACTAATAGATAATCAAAGGGTTGTTATTTAACTCAATGCAGTGATTTAAATTGACAAAATGTACAAAAAGAACTGTAAGGAGATATGATTACTTTAAATTTCAGTTAGAAAGATAAATCATCATAAGTGGGAAAGCCTTTGACCAATGTTCAAAAGTTAAACAAAACATGCTTAAAATTACATAAGATACTGACAATTTTATGATTTAGAAGGAGCCTTTTAGACAAACAATCCAATATCTCAATCTCTTTATAATAATAACTTCAGAAGGAATTTTAAGAATAATTGCAACACATTTATTCTTACCTAATATCTTTGTAAAACTTAAACATACGCAAAACAAACAGAGTGAATGAAACACATGAAAGACTTATGAAAGATAATGAGACTGTATGAGATCAAATTCAAAATCCTTTGCTTTATTATCAGTGATCTAGAAAAAGTTTGTACATCGGTTCTTACAAAATTTCTTATGGAAGGGTTCGACCCTTGATAACTCAGAAATATAGTTATTTATACTAGCTTAGGACTAGACAAAATATCTTAAAATATCTTAAACTAATTTACAAAAATAACTTGATATAAAATAGGAAATATGAATTATTGCATGACTTGTCCCTATTTTGATGTAGAATGTTGGTAACTGTTCATGGTTGTTCCTAGATGTGTTGATGTGTTGTATGATTCATAATTTTTCCTGTTTGGATAAAAGGCTAATCAATTATTTCACACAATTGATTCCATTTATCATCAGATGGAATTTCCAGATTTACCATCATTCTATAAACCTCATCAACCTCAGTGTACTTTTCAGAGGTTGGTTTTACTAGAAAGAAGTTTTTGACGTCATATCTGATGATTAAATCTGGCTCCAATGCTTCCAAAAATTCCTTCCCTGTAATCTGTTCCCTTCATTCGTGCAAACTGTGCTTTATCAATAGCAATATTATACAACTTTTCACTGTAACTTTCTAGTTTTATTAACTGATCATTAACAGATGTTAATTGTGGCAACCCTTTCTTACTTAACCTACGGAACTTTGAATGAAACCTTTGGACATCAATGTCCAAAGCTTTACATTTGGTTTCCAGCTGAGTCAATAGGTTCTTCTTCTATAGGACTTTCTTTATCTCTAAAATGGTACCTGTCCTATCAGTGATATTTATTTCCTGTAGCTCTTCCTTGCTTTTAGAATTCAATACCTTGATCATAGATGTGGCTTCTTTAGGCTTTGTATCCAAGACTTCCTTTCGAATTTCTATCTTAGTCATGCATTTCTCAATTAGTTCCTGTTGTTCAAAAATAATTTTAACAAAAGGCCATATTATGAAACAAAGTTAGAAATATTAAACCAAATGTCTTCTTTGGCTTGGGTCAAGGTATCTGCCATGAATGTTTGATCTTCTAACTATTTGACTTTCTTCTCAAGCCGATGTGTCCTTTTCATCTCTTCGAAATACATTGTATCATTTTTTATCTTGTTATTTTCCAAAGCGTGAAACTTCTGAACCAACTTGTCATATTGTTGCTTTTATGCTTGCAGCTCCTATGACAAATTTGCATTTTCTGCTGCTAGTGAAGTTTCATTACCTATAAAAGATGAACTGGGTTCTGCTCCAGTGATGTGAGTTACGGTAACAAGCACTATGGTCAGTTGTAAGGCTTCCTTCTCTTTAAGTGGTTTCTCAATCTGTTCCTCCATGGTTTTAATCTGCATATTCTGCTAAAAAATAAGCTTTAACAAATCATTTTATTTTTCACATTTTCTGCCATCTCCTTGGTCTGTAGGTCCTTAGTAGATGGAAACTTTAATTTTTTCCTGAGAGCTGAAATATCTACATTCTTCTTTTTCAGAATCACCTCCACTACCTTGCAATCCTTGGGATCATACCTAATCTTTACAATAAGTTCTTCCAGCGTTTTTAACTTATTGTCTTTAGCTATTGATGACAGTTTCTCTATCTTAAGTTGAGACTGAGTATTAGATAAAGTTGTTCTTAGTTTAGAAAGTGTCACGACAGTGGTGGTCATTTTTGAGAATAACATTTCTCCTGATTGCGTGTGCATGTCCATTTGATCTATAGGGTGAATCTGATTTGCATCAAAGGAGAAAATTTTCCTTTTGTAGTCATCAATTGACTTAGGAAATGGAACTTGAGCCTGTAGGAAGGCCAATTGCATCCTCCCTTTCTCACTGTCAAAGGCAAAGGGAAGTCTGTGTTGTGATGTAGATGTCTGCTTCCAAAATTGGATGTACATATGAGCCTTAAGAGTCTCATTATTCTCCTTAATCTCTCTGTATTTAGAACATCTATTGACATCTCCAGCAGTGTTGGCCTCTGTAGATTGGATTATTTCCATAGGTTTCGAAAAAGAATAATTGGGATCTGTCATCCCTATTCTTGAGGCTTCTTCTTGATCTCCAAGATCAATAAAGTCTAGTTTCCTGCTACCTGATGACATAATCAATCCTATGTTTAGATTCTTCGGCTGAATAATGAAATATTTAACTAGGTTTGTATCAAATGTAGTCTCCTCCATAGTCCTGTTTAGTGGATTTGTCTTTGTCACTAAAGTGTTCACGTGTGGTGTTGAAATAATATTTTCATATGCTTCCTGTAGAGTCCCTTCAGACCACTCCTCCTGGTTCGTGTATTTCTCTAATTCAGGTCTAGGAGTGTGGTTGTATGGTGTAGACTTCAGTTGAATTCTTAATGTTGAAATGATCCCAAAAGGATCATAAGACCAAGTAAAACTAAGCTTGGTGTTCATCTATTTTGACAGTTGATCAACTTCCATACCTGCAGACCTGGTATTGCAAATAAAGGATCCTATCTGGGCCTTGAGCTTGAATTATGACTTCTTCTTGGCTGAAACAAAATGCAGCTCATCCATGTTAATCTTTTGCCTTATGTATTCCAATGAGAAAATTCTCATTATCACATACTTAGGTAGTTTGTAGGGAGCTAACTCACTGCCATAGACTTTGATCTCAGTATAATTCTGGTATAAGTACCAGTCACATCTCTTTGTCTGATAAGATAAGTGCATAGTCTTTTTTATTTCTTCATTAATCCTGGGTTCTGTCTGACTGTTGATAAGTTGAAGAACTGGATGAATGAAAAAGTCAATGAAGTTTGAAGAGGTACACTTTGTTGAATTGGCTTTGAATAACTCTGTCCAATAGATCGTTGATTGATCCATCCCTCGATCATCCTGCTTCTGAAGTTGAATATGCAATAAATCACCTCTCTGAAATAAAAACATATGAATAATCACAAAGGGGTATCTGAATACTCCTTGAGTACTGAAATGGATTAGTTGTTCATGAATGTTATCATCCAAGAATATTAGTGGATTTCTTTTAGGCATTTTGGCATCTTCAGATAAGAAAATATAAAAAATAGCAGTTCTCTGTGGAAAGGTGAGTTTGTTGTAAAGATCAAGGAGGGTTGATCTGGAAATCACCCTTTGAGTGATCTCAGTTAAAGAAATATTGAATGGAGGTATTACAGACTCATGTGCTGTTGTGTGTCTATGTTATTTTAGGCAACGGATCGATCAAATTGCAAAATATACAGACACTGGAAAATGGAAAACGACAAGAGAAACATAGTAAGCAAATACTAGAACACAACAATTAATAAGGAGTTCACCCTATCCTCCAGGACAGTGTCTCCAGTCCCGCTGTCAGTGGTGGCCTTCTTTTATTGTGTCTTTAAAGCAGAGAATTATAATGAGGAGCTCAAATTGAGTCTCCTAAAACATAACAATGTTGGGTAGGGTGGTTCTTGGATCCCCCAAGCCACTAGAGTACACAGATTCTTTTCCTTACTAGAACTTGACCTTTCTGGTCTTTAATGGGAGGAGCCCAATATGGTACTCGATTCCCGATAGATCCCCTCAGAGATGGCTTGAACCTCTCAAGCTCTCTGGTTCTCGACGCTGCCTTTGGTCAGCTCGGCCCTCTGTCTTTCTGCTTTTTGCTTCACTGTCTTTTTTCTTCTCTGACTCTATCTTCTTCTCTCTAGTTCTTCCTCTCGATGCTCTCTCTCTCTCTCTCTCTCTCTCTCTCTCTCTCTCTCGATCTTTTTTGTTCTCTGATCATGGCTTCAAATTCAATCAATCTCATGACTGCTTGATTCCCCTTCCACCTCCGTCGGATCGCCTGCTGTTGTTCACTTGGAATTCCATGTCTCTGCGTCATGGTCATCGGCTCACAAGGAGTGGCCACTTGTCCTCTTGCGAACTATGCCAGCTTTTCCTCGTCGCTTTAGTTCTTCGGTTACATCGTGGAATGAGTCATCCGCCACCTCAGTGGTCAAATCGAACCTCAAATCCTTGTAGATCTCGGCTTAATCCCCTGTCGAATCTGGTTCTTTCATCAAGTGTGTTTTCAGCGTTAGATCTGGAGCCCCTAGATCCATCGTCATTAGCACATTTCGCACGGTAGGCTTACTCGACAATTAGCGCACGATGAGCGGCGATTTTCTCTCTCCCTCTCCTGCCACGCGTCGGGCGCTGAATGGAATCGCTAGGTTTCAGCCAAAGCCGCTTACTGCCCAAGGGTGCCCCCGATATACCACCGATTTTGGAGCACGAGTCCCACCTTTAGCCTTTAGCGCTTTCGCCACGGTTTTACCGGCTTCCATGCGACCGAGCGCTTCGGGGCCTTTCCTTCTCGAGGGGTTTTTCCCAGCATCAAAAACTGCCTCCTTTTCTTGATTCGGGCTTCCCAAGTGCGAGTTTTTCCTCCTACGCAGTCTCCATGGGCCTCAATCAGCGTGCTTTGACCGAGGTCCTCGTCATTCCACGCTGGTTGCCAACTGCCACTATTCAAAGGTTTTTCTAATTTCTCTATGCTCTTGAATTCGAAGTTTGTCCTGATCTGATACAGTCATGGTACTTTGATTATTCTTCATGGATCCAATTCGGATCACGACCTTCCCATTGAAAAAGATTTTGGACCACCAAAAGTTGGTTTTCAAGCATCGACTAAGTGAGGGTATTGCTGTCTCACTTGTCTAATCTCAATCCACTTTGCACTCCTCAGCTTTGAACCCTTGAGCCCTACTCTGAGGTACTCAACATCTCCTATGCGCGTCGTCCTCACCTTCCTATATAGAACTGTGTCTTCCTGTAATTCATTAACATATTCAAGTAGCAGGTCATTAATAAAAGGCAATTGACTCTGCTCTTCAGGATCCTCAATTAGAGAGGGTTCAAGCAATCTTAAGCAATCTGCATTTACGACTGAGTAGATGTGCATGTAAGCTAGTAGATCAAGGAAAAAATCATTTTCACCAATCTTCTCAAGTATTTTGAAAGGTCCATACCTGATAGGCTTTTGCTTTTTACCTTCACCTTGCATCCTGTCCTTGCTGATGTACAACCAGACTTGGTCACCAACTTGGAAACTATGCTCCATCTGATGCTTGTCATGCCTTGCCTTGTATTTGGCTTGGCCCTTTTCTAGCTGTTCCTGTACTGCCTGGTGGATCTCCTGGATTTGTTCAATGAACCCAGTTGCCCTGTCCACATCACTGTGTCCCTCGACTGAGGTATCTTTACCAAAGACAAAATCCAAATGAGACCTTGGTGTGAAACCAAAACAGGTCTCAAAAGGAGATCTCCGTGTAGAAGAATGTTTTGCTTTGTCGTAAGCATGTTGCACATAACACAAATGTTCATCCCAAAGCTTAGGATGTTTACTGCAAGATCCTCTGAGTAACTGGATCACTATCCTGTTAACTACTTCTCTCTGGCCATCAGTTTGTGGATGAAAAGATGTGCTTTTCTTCATTTTGGTGTCCATCAATTCCCAGAGACTTGACCAAAGCTTCACCACAAATCAAGTGTCTCGATCAGATACAATGGAAGTGGGTAATCCAAAATGAACCCATACATGTTCAAAGAACAGTTTTGCGGTTTGTTCAGCTGTAATATGTTTATTACAAGGTATCAAAATACACATTTTCCTTAACCTATCCACAACAACACATAGATAAACATGACCTTTCCTCGATTTAGGCAATCCTCCAACAAAATCCATGGAAACACTTTCCCAAGGTTGAGAAGGTACTAGTAATGGAGTGTACAAGCCTAGTTTTCTCTTGTCGGACATGATTTTAACACACAGTACACCCTCTTACATATATAGAAACTGTCTCATTCATTTTTGGCCAATAACAAAATCTTTGCAGTTGTGCAACTGTTTTACTTACCCCAAAATGACCTAATATCATAAAAGTGTGTGCTTCTCTAATTATCTTTACTCTCTCAGTTTGTGGAATGCATAAATTCCCACAATGATATAAGAGTCGGTCCTTTACATGATAATCCAATTCTTCTACTCTTTTGCGTTGACTTAAAGTTGCATATACATATTTAAAGTCTATATCTTGAGCATATTGTTCAATGTAGCTTTCATGTAGCACAAAATTATGCTTAAGTATAGTATATGCATTTATAATATTTCTAAATAATATAACTGCAACTTTATTGTGTATGCCCTTTTTATATCTCATGACTAAATGAAACTGTTGTAGAAAACCCATCCATCTATAGCGCCTTGATTGCTGCAACTTAGTTTGGGAGTGTAGATATTGAAGTGGTTGATGATCAGTACGTATTACTGTCTCTTTTCCCATTAAGTAATGTTTCCACTTTTTCACACTCTGAACTAATGCATACAATTCTTTATCATATGTAGGATAGTTAACTATTGCAGGATTAAAAGTCTCAGAATGATAACATATGGGTTTACTGTGCTGTGTTAACACTGCTCCCATGGCATAGTCACTGGCATCTGTTTGGATCTCAATAATTGTAAGATTGATGGTTTTACAGAGGCAAAGTGTTCCAAGTTGCATCTAAAGCTTAACTTGAAGATAAAAAAGAAAGATATAAAGAAGAAGAATCTCACGGCCACTAATTCAAGTAACCGGGTTGAAAATAGCTCGGACGTGGATGAGAATATCATCTATACATCAATGCAGAAGGAGGTGAACCTAAGTAGCCTTCAACAACAAGAAGAGAAGGAAAAATTACCAAACTATTCCACATAAAGATACAAGTCAAGAAGAGAAAGATTGATGCTTTATTTGACTTGGGATCACAGGAAAATATCATTGTGGCAAAGAAAGTCAACGAATTGGGATTGGAAGTTCATGATCATACAAGCCCATATCCATTAGGATGGGTGCAATGTTCTAGAAGTTGTCACAACTTCTTCTTCACCTCACTTGCTTTTATAGTAGACTACCTATACACCCCAATGTTTGGTAATGGAGATTTTGGCAATAGATGCATCTCATGTTCCACTTCTCTCTTGGGTGGTAACCCTTTAGGTTCCTAGAAAACATCCTCGTATTCTTGTAACAACTCTTCTAGTTGTTGTTTTGGTTTCGAGTACACCCCTCCATGGATGACTATCCTCTCACTGACTCTTCTATTGATTGATTTTCTCTTAAAAACAATAAAGCATACTTATTTCTAGAACTGGTCATTTTTTGTGCTTCATTCGCACTTATAAGTGAAATTTTTTACTTACGCTTATGTGTCTTGATGTTGAAGGATTTTGCATGGAACGAGTATTAATTACACGTTGTGCACAATCAGTTATATTTATATTAACACATTACATATTAATATTTATATACATGTATAGTGTTGAAATAATTTACATTTTTATTATATTTAGAATTGTTTTATCTTAAACTTGAGTGTTACTTAGATTTGAATGGGCTCTTTTGGATAAAAGGAGTCATTCATAGAGTTTAGTGTAGAGACTTGAGATGCAAAGGAGAAGCCGAGGAAGAGACTTAGGGTCATTCACGGAGTTTTAAGGTTGAAGCCAAAATGTGATTTATGGGGTAAATAGGTCACTTGACATTTTCACTATAAATTTTCTTCTAAGAGGTTTTGGAACTTAATATGAGAGAGTGTTTAGAAGGGAGCAAAGAAGCTTTAGTATATTCCCACATATCAACTAATAGTTAAATATTCTTACCAAGCACTTGGCAAGAAGGAAGTTTGATGAATTCAAAAGTAGACTTGGATTGGTACATAATTCCTTCCTTACTAAGAAGAAGCTTTTAGAATTATTGCTTGAATAGGAATCTCTAAATAAGTTTAGTGTGAACAAAGAAGATGTCATTTCAAATATTTTGGAAAAAGCAAATTTAAAATAGTAATTTTATTTTAGAATTGACTTAATAAAAGAAAGTGAACCTTCGCTGAAATAAGTTTATAAAACTATATTTCATGCATCCATGACATGGAATAGGAGTAAACTAAAAAATATATTAAGCTATATTTCATGCATCCATGACATGGAATAGGAGTAAACTAAAAAATATATTAGGGCTTTGGTCTTGGGAGAAAGTATAAAGATAGGTAGAGATAGTGGTTTTCACACAAACTAATGGAGAACCAAGGAAAGATGCAATTTTGACAATGCATGCTTGCGTATAGATATCGCACAATTTTGTACAATCATATGGAACAATTTCATACAGTCATATAAACATGCCATACATACAAACTGTTAAATAAATCGAGCACAAATTTAATATTGTTTTTAGTAGATTGTCCCTAAAGCAAGTGTTTCAAGCTCAATTTAGAGTGAGTTTTAACATACCTGCAACGTTCTTTTTTAATAAATAATTTTAAATTTTTTTTAGAAGAATGAAAATTAATTTAGAATAATTACCTATATATATGAGAAATTGATTTATATATTAATATATATTCAATTAAAATATTAAAAAAAATAAAACTTAAAAAAACATA
>APFE030021213.1:0-12283 GCA_000404065.3 Pinus taeda
AAAATAAGTTAAACTAAAATTAAATCTAAATCTTCTAAACTAACATTTCCCTCCATTCAAATCAATAATGTATTTAAAATAAAACAAACCAACACATTGCAATGACATCACACTAAAATTCCTATGAATCTGTTTTAGAAAAAACAAAAAAAAAAAAAGACTCCTCTCATCTTAAAATTTAAACCGGCCCAAACCTAAATTCCATGGGATTCTAGTTCTTGAGAATATAGTACACTCATTATTACAAAGCAAATTACCCATTTTATAGACCTGTGTCCGTCCACGAGCTATCGTTGTGACCGTTGTGGCACTCACTTCACTTGACATTTGGAATCTGGCGGGAATCTGCTAAGCTGCTTCGCTATTTGGAGTCTAACCAAAACCCGCAAAACGGATGTTAACTCGGCCTAAATGTTCGGCAACTTGTAACAATTATAGTTTTGACCATTCATTTTGAAGATATTGCATTGAAAGAGAAGTTATTGGACAGACTATGGCAAAAATTAGTAAGCTGACATTAAGTTTGATATTTAGAGGCTGACAAAAATCCACTACTCAGTTATACAGTGATATGGGGTTTAATCATAAGTTTCGCTCGGTGAAGTCCACTAGACTTAGGTTCAAATTTTATTGAGTATAAATATCTTGCTGTGTCTTGACTAGAAGAGTAGGCCACCCCATAGCGGAATTCTCGCTTCTTGTTGAGGCATAAGTTTCCTGCTATTATGTGACTTGCAGGGTGTTGCACCTAGCCTAGGTTTATAGTGGCAGCCAGTTAAATTTGATCCTGGGTCTATTCAAGATAACTCTCACCCGTTACCGATTATCCTAATTAAAAAAAAATCCACTCTAAAAAAAAATCCACTCAACTGACATTGTAACCGTTGTCACTCACTTCACTTGACATTTGGAATCTCGCCGGAATCGCTGTTGGGGGTCTAACCAAAATCCGCCCAACGGATGTTAACTTGGCCTAAATGTTCGGCAACTTGTAACAATTATAGTTTTGACCATTCATTTTGAAGATGTTGCATTGAAAGAGAAGTTATTGGACAGATTATGGCAAAAATTAGTAAGCTGATATTTAGAGGCTGACAAAAATCCGCTCAGCTGACATTAACATTTAATTCATCTAGTATAGAGATTACGGTAAGAACTATACTTTTGAATGTAGAATTTTCAAATATAGTAATTTTACTGGGAGAGTATAAGGAATATATAATATATAAAATATATTTTTATTTTTATTTTTTATTTTTTGGTGGTATATAGTAGTAAGGATTTTTAATATTTTTTTGTTATATATAGTATTGAGTAGTTTTGAGGATGTGATTTAATGGTTAGGTGGAGAAGTTTGGCCTCTATAGGTCATGCAATTTAATCTTACATGTAGGACTATGTATGCATAAGAGATGCTCTAGGCACAATTTTTTTAACTAGACAAATATCAGCATAGATCTATCTTAAGTAGGGATCTAACATGAGCCCAAAGAGATCAAATTTCTTCAAGTGCAAAATTCTTAAGAATGTAAAATACATTGTTATTTTTTATTATTTAAATTGTATTTTTGAATGCAAAATAGAGTATATATAGGACCAAATAAACATTTTAACCATAAAAACTTAAATTAGTTAACATAGATCTTCAAATAGCTTATTTAAATCTCTTGTTGAAATCCCTTTGAAAAGTATAAGATTTAAACACACATTTTTTTTTACTTCTAACTACTTTACATTATATTTATTTTTTTAATTAAAGTTGACATTATTTTTCTATTCAGGACAATTTTTTTTTAAAGGGTGCACTAGTGACATGCTTACATATCCCTTCATACTGGATTGTAGAATGAGCTTCTAGGCTAAAAAATACAATTATGTTTAAAAATTTACGAGTAGAGGAGAGGAGTCTCCCAGAGGTTAAATCTCCACTTGTGGCATGCAAATCACAATTGGAAAGGGGCTTAATTAACACAGGAATTTAACCCACAGAAATCAGAGTAAAGTAAAATACTTACATTAAATATTTACATAGGGAGGTTGGGTTTCCTTCATGCTTCACAAGTAAAATAAAAGTTTACTACAATTTACACTTCACCAAGGGTTGTGGAGTAACACTCAGTAAAATAGTAATTGTTGTTTTCACTCGCCAATAATTTTCCACAATTTTCTCTCTTTTTCCTCTAAGTTACACCCTCTCAATTGCTCAACTATGCAAGAAAGGCCTTTTATATCCATATTTTTCAAAAACATACATTTTTGACACATTAATGCATCCCTCAACAAAATGTTAGGACACATGATGAGTGCTTGTTCATATCTATCTATGTTGAGGAGTACATATTTCACTTGAGCAGTAAATATTTTATCATACTTAATTACCAACCCTACATTAAATTGACATTCATTCTTAAATGCTTGACGTGTGTTGTGGAATGGTCTCTTGTGTTCCCATATGGGGGACTAGTACTTCTACTCATAACTTCTTTCCTTGTTTAAACAAATCTGTGTTCCCAAATGGGGAACTTGTACTCCTGCTCAAAATTCCTATTCTTCAGCCTGTAAACAAATCTACAGCCTGTAAAAATCCATTTGTCCTTCAACATGTAAACAAATCTACAACCTGCAAAAATCCATTTGACAAGTATGACTATTGTCAATGTGTTTAATGCAGTGATTTGGATTAATTTTCCAACACTCCCCCTTAATCACAACTGTTGCCATTTTGAATTCCCAAACAATCTCTGAGATGATTTTTTTTTCATGTGCCAATGGTCGTGTGAAAATATCAACAAATTGCTCTTGTAACCTATAGTGCTGCAACACAATTTCACCATTGTTAATTAACTCTCTAATAAAATGATATTCAGCATCAATGTTCTTGGTCCTCTTGTGAAAAATAGAGTTCTTTGATAGTGAAATTGTGGAAGTGTTGTCACAGAAGATAGTTGTTGTTCCCTCTTGGTCATTGCATAGATCCTTCAACATCCTTCTCATCCAAACTGCCTGACACGTTGTTGTTGTTGTGGTGATATATTCAACTTCTACTGTTGGCAATGACACTATTGGCTGCGTCTTGGAGGCCCATGAAATGGTTCCAAAACCCAAATGAAAAATGTATCCTAATGTGCTCTTTCTATCTTCGACACTTCCTAACCAAACCAATCACTATCGGTGTAACCAACCAGCCTGAAATCATTTGTTTTGGTGTACAAAATACCATACTCTTTTGTCCCATTGACATACCTTAGAATCCTTTTCGCTGCTTGCCAATGCATCTCCCTAGGTGTCTCCATGAACCTCGCCACCAAACTCGTTGCATACATTATATCTGGCCTAGTGGTAGTCAAATACATCAAGCTGCCCACCATACTTTTGTATAATGTCGGATTCACATTATTGTTGCAATCTTCTTTGCTCAACTTCAAACCCATGACACTTGGAGTTGGTGCGGGCTTGTTGTTCTGCATATTAAACCTCCACAAAATGTCTGCTACATACTTTGCTTGAGAAATAAAAATTCCATTTTCTATTTGCTTCACTTCTATGCCCAAAAAATATCTTAATATCCCCAAGTCAGTCATTTCAAATTCTCTTTCCATGACTTCTTTGAAATCAACGATGAGGAAATCATCACTGCCTGTAAAAATTTATTCATCTACATATAATACAACAATAAGAATCTTACCATCATTCTTTTTGATGTAGAGAGTAGGCTCTCCATCACATTTGTCGAAGCCATTGTCCAACAAGTAAGCATCTATCCTATTATACCATGCACACAGTGCTTTCTTACGCCCATAAAGAGGTTTCCTCAACCTATACACCTTGTCTTCTAGGACTTATACCTCATAAACAAGTGGTTGTGCAACATATACTTCCCCTTTCAACACTCCATTCAAGAACGTTGATTTTACGTCCATTTGATACATTTTCAATTTATGTTGCGCGACAATCGACACCACCATATGCACTACATCCATCCTCATGACTCGTGCAAATGTCTTTGAATAATCTCTTCCATGTTGTTTCTTGTATCCTTTGACAACTAACCTCACTTTATGCCTTTCAATATTCCCCTCAGCATTGCTCTTGGTCTTATAGGCCCACTTCACTCCAATGTCTTCTTTTCCTTGCGGAAGGTTCATTAACTCCCACGTGTCATTCTTTTCTATTGCTTTTATTTCTTCCTCCATTTCCACAACCCATTTTTCTTCTTTGACTGCATCTTCAAAATTTATTGGGTCATCTACATGACAAAATAATGAAAATAAGGAATTAAGACTAGCGCTACTATCAACTTCATCTTGCTAATAAATTTCATTTAAATTTCAGAATTTTGGTCTTCTTATGCTTGCAGAAGATGGGCTTGACATGTCACTTAGTGTTGCGCTTGAAGTAGGTGACATTGTGGGACTTTGCGGCGTTGTTGGAGAAGCACTTGATTGACTACGCGATGTTGTCATATTATTTGTTGATGGTGTTACTTGATGTCTGTTTTTTTGTTCTTGAATGGTGTTGAAGAAAGTGTAACTAGGTTCGGTCTTCATAAATTTACTTTTGATATTTGTATTTATTCAAGAAAATAAATATTATTTTTGTTATATTTATCAATGAGTTTCTTTCTCATTGAAATAGGTCTAGCACATGTTAAAGTGCTATAGGTGAGTCAAAGAGTCAAAAGAAAATGTTAAATACCTTAAGGGCATGTTACACCATGTATATATTCGTATAAGAGTCAAAGAATATCTCTCCAAGCAAAGACAAAGTCGTCTCCATACAACAACATCACCAAAGAAGCAATTCCGATGAAAAAGAAGTGAAGTCGGCCTAAAGGAGGGACAATACTCTATATATATGATCCAAGTGGATATTGGTGACCATCCACCTATTCCACTTGGACCCTCACCATTGTTTCTTTCAGTTTTTCAATTTCCTTAATTGTAGCATAGTTTACAATTTTTTGTAGCTTTTCAGGTCCTAAACTTCTCGAGTCATTTTGAGGCCTTAAATGATTTTTTTTTTTTTTGCATAATTCATTTGGTGATTATGCATATAATCACATTGATAGTTGTATTGCTCGGAGAGATCTTTCCAATTAGGTATCATATACGTCAAAGGAGATAATATGACCAAGTAACAACCTCGAGAAGTTGGCTTCCCAACTAACCTAAACGAGGCCCATAAACTCTTAGTGTTACATCTCCTCGAGTTAGGGTTTTGGTCATTTAGGGTTTTATCTAATTGTTCAATATTAAAAAGGCCCTTGAGCCTCATTGTAACTTAATGCAATGGCATGTAGCCTCCACATCTCTTCTCAGAGATAAGCTACCATTGCCCGAGCTATCTTATTTCCATTTTGTTTGTAAACATATTTCCATATTTTTCTATTAATGAAATGAAGTGATTTTTTGCTGCATCTTTGTGTTTATGAGTATATATGTTAGTTGTTGCATTCCTATTTAAGTTTGGATCAATATAGAAGTTTTCCAGTCCTCCAATGAAAAGCATTGATACCTCTAAAGTTAGTGAGCAAGAGAAGCCAAGAAAAGGTGGAAGAAATCGAGAAAATGAGCCTCTAGTGCAGTGAAGAAAGAAGAGACAAAATTGAGTGATAAAGGGTTGTTCTAAGTGTGAATTACAGTCGCACATGTGAGAAAAGGAAGGGTAATCTGCGGTCATTACAACAACCACATCACAATTACATATCTCTCTTGTTTGGGCTAGAAAATTAGGCCTATAAGACCTCCTACTCAAGCAAATAAGAGACACTTACAAGAGAAAGAGAAAGGAATTAAAACATAAGAGAAGCCTCCCACACTTGCGAGAAACTAAGGCTGTAGTGTTGTCACATCAAGTCCACAACTACTCATCAAGAAGAAGCTCAATTGGACAAGAGAAGGAAGGTGTCTTTTTAGGTGAAGGATCTCACTAATTATCAAATATTAATATCTCTTCTAGATCTCACATAAACAAGGTCTATCACCAGTTGTCGAAGGAAGAAGGAGGACAAAGTGTCGAGGAATGAAGTGTTGGAAGAAGAAGAACGAAGTGCTAGAAAACAAAGTGTAGGAAGGAGGAAGGAATTGACTTGTGCTTGGAGGATATTCTTGTCAAGGGTCTAGGGTTTGACATTGATCAATAAGAAGCTTCAATATGAGAAATTTATGAAAGGGTTTTCCTCTCTAAGAGAGACAGGTTTTACCCTGGCAGAGAGTCAACATATTATGTTCTTGTTCTTATGTTTTTGGTAGAAGTTTAATGAAGTAAACACACATTCATTAATAAGAAGAGAAGAAGGTTAATCTAACAAGATAAATTGGTGAAAGAGCTTCACAAATTGTTATCAAGCTAGAAGAATCCTACTATATCTAATTTCCCTAGATTCTCAACATGGTTTCAGAGCTTAGGTGACACACCAAGAAAAGGGAATTTCAAGAACACTGATAAGGAAAGGACTACAAGAAGACTATAAAGAAAAAGGATAATCCTTTTGTATAAAGGAACCTACAAGAAGAGAAGATCAAGGAGGGACCTACATCAAGCCACACCAAATTGAAAAGGAAAATCACTACAAGCCAATTCCGCAAGCAATCAATCAAGTCCATTTGAAGAAAGCAACTTGAAGAACATCAAGATCCAAGGAAGGCAAGCCATCGAGTCTTCAAGAAGAAAGAAAGTCCACTACATCTCAAACTCTATCGAGTAGGTATATGCCCCCTTTTGATTATACATCAATGTCTTTTTGCAAGGAAATAAATAAATTGGTTGGGACCACTAACTTCCTTGCATGGAGGAAGAGGACTGAATTACTTCTCAAGGAGAATGAACTTATAGAACACATCAAAGGTAATATGACTATACCTGCTAAGGAAAAAACTCAATCCTTAGCCAAGTACAATAAGGATGAGACAAGAACTCAAAGGTTTCTAATAGAATCTATCAAAAAAGCAACTTGAAGAACATCAAGATCCAAGGAAGGCAAGCCATCGAGTCTTCAAGAAGAAAGAAAGTCCACTACATCTCAAACTCTATCGAGTAGGTATATGCCCCCTTTTATTATACATCAATGTCTTTTTGCAAGGAAATAAATAAATTGGTTGGGACCACTAACTTCCTTGCATGGAGGAAGAGGACTGAATTACTTCTCAAGGAGAATGAACTTCTAGAACACATCAAAGGTAATATGACTATACCTGCTAAGGAAAAAACTCAATCCTTAGCCAAGTACAATAAGGATGAGACAAGAACTCAAAGGTTTCTAATAGAATCTATCAAAGACTCCCTCATTCCTTATGTCTCCAAACTTGAAAAATCAAAAGAAAGCTAAGACAAGCTAATATATCAATTTCGGTAAGCACAATTGGAGAAGTGATATCTCTTTGAAATGATTTTTATAAGATGAAGATATCAAAGGAAGGAATATATCCATATTTCATGAAGATCTATGAGATGAGGGATAAACTTCAAGAGTTGGGAGAAGTCATGTCTGACAAAGAAATGCCAACTGTAGTACTCAATGCTCTACTTGAGGATTCAGGCAACTTCACATCAAGCATATATGCCAAGAAGGAAGCTATCCCACTAAGTGAATTATGGTCCCTATTAAAGATAGAGGAAACTAGACTCAAAGAAAAAGAGAATGTGGGATCTAAGGAGCAAGCATTTGCAACCATAGCCAAGAAAAAGGGAAAATTTGGAAAATTTGGTCCACGAAGAACAAACAATAGAGATATGTCCAAAATCAAATGCTTTGGATGCCAAGAATATGGACACTACAAAATTAATTCTCGAAAACTTAAGAAGGACAACAAAAACAAAATCAAAAGGGAAGAAGCTCACATGACTCAAGAGGTGAAAGAAGAAGACAATAAGTAAAAGAAGGGAGACCCTCTGGATCTCTACTTTGACTAAGTCTACTTCTTTACTTAAATTCTTCTTTCAAAGTTTTGAGTAGTATAGAAGCATGTAGGAATATAATAAAAATACATGGCTAGTAACATCTTCTAGAATGTAGAAGCATGATGTACATAGAGTTCAAAATACTCATGTATAAGGAGAATTTAGAAATAGAACAAAATGCATGGTTAGAAATATCTTTGAGAATATATGAGAATAGTGTACATATAGTTCAATATATTCATCAAGAAGGAGCACCTATTATAATACCTAATCCATGATAAAACAATAAGTGGTCATGATTGTAAATCCTAGAAGGCCACCATCATCAAAAGAAAGATACATCTGCAGGATGAGGATCTACAAGATCCTATGACAAGAATCTTCAAAAGAATGTTCATAAATAATAGTAGATGTGACAACAAGAATTTCATCATGGAATACAAGGAAGAATGATGTGCAGGCAAGAATGGATGAAGCAAAGAAGGGCTACATCAATCAAGAAGGACCATCAAATGAAGTCGAGATGATCAAAGCAGAATCAAGATGAGTATTGTATGCATTAAAAGGTAAATTCATGTCATTTTATACATTATTAAAGTCATGGGAATAGATCTAAGACATGATCAAGCACAAAAATATCTCTTTCACTGGAGACATACTCAAGAGCATGTACAATTCAACAAGAGAAGTACTTACATAAGGAGAATAAGGTTGTTGACTGCTCTATAAAGCAAGTGAAGAATAAAATACTCTCTTAAGGAGTACACAATTGCTAACTAAAATACATGTGAAGAAGAAATGTTGACTAGTTCAAGCAAGCATGAAAAGAAGGAAGTGCTCTCACGGGGAAGTATAATGATGTTATCTAAAACAACTAAAGAAGAAGAAAATGAAGAAAGAGATCAAGCATGTGAAGAACACCATGGTCATAAGAAATCACTATCTGACAAGATCCATTAAAGACATGTCCTAAAAGAAGCCATGGCAACTCTAACAAAGGAAGAAAAACATCAAAGGACCCTTGACACATATGAAGGCCTTGGAGATAATAAGGTGTAGATAGCTGATTCAACTCTACGAAGATGTCATGATGAAGAGGCCATCCAAAAAAAGCACTACCTAATGTGGAAGAAAGTCAGCATGATGTCATGAAGGGCTACCAAATCGAAGAAGGGAAATAATAAAATACAACTAAGCATCTATCTGATAAGTATTCTAAAACCATAGACAGACGACAAAGGAGTAGCCAAATGTGAAAGAACCTGACACACATCTAGAAGGACACTTTCCATGAAGAAGCAATGACATGACAATCTAAGAAGGAAAATGATCGATGGTTAGTGGCCTACCAAGAAGAAGTTATAACAAAGAATTCATGACATCAAAAAAGGAGATCAAGTAGCTGAAGGACCCACGAAGAAGAAGCTGTTGATGAATGGAAAAGTCCCTAGCTAAGAGGGAGTTATAAAAATTTTGAAATTACAAAGGAGCTTGGAAAAGTACCTTGTCATAGGATACTTGTGCATATCTTCCTCAATTGAGAGGAAGAGATAATCACAACATTCTTGTATTCACTTGGGAAGAAATAATGGGAGAATTGGGTGATCATATGACATCCAATACTCTTTGAGGATATGTAGGGCATCCAAGACAAGAGTAGGAAAGAGAACTGATATTCTTTGAGGGATGGGATCCCAAGACAAGAATAGTTCTAGAAGGTCATACTCAGTGAACACCCATGTGGGTATGTACCTTGAGAGATAATGACTAAGGTGTCTATAAGTCATTAGTCTTGGAAACATTGTGTTATGATCTTATGAGAGAAAGAGTTATTAGTCAAGGCCTTTCTATGAAAATTTTTGGTTACTATGGTGCTATAACAGATGGATTTCCAAACTGGTTTCTCTTATGTGAATTCTTCAAGATTGAAAAATAGCCAAACACCCTGTAATGATTTATGAATACTTCCCTATTTAAGAGGGAGTGTTGAACAAAGTGTAACTCGGTTCGGTCTTCATAATGTACTTTTGATATTTGTATTCATTCAAGAAAAGAAATATTATTTTTGTTATATTTATCAATGAGTTTCTTGCTCATTGAAATAGGTCTAAAACATGTTAAAGTGTTATAGGTGAGTCAAAGAGTCAAAATAAAACGTTAAAGACCTTAAGGGCATGTTACATCATGTATATATTTATATAAGAGTCAAATAATATCTCTCTAAGCAAATTCAAAGTCCTCTCCATACAATGACATCATCAAAGAAGCAATTCTGATGCAAAAGAAGTGAAGTCGGCCTATTGTCCTCAAGTCAGCCTCAGGTCAACCTAAAGGAGGGAAATTCCTCTATATATAGAAGTTGTCCACTCCTCTAACAATAGTAATTCATGCCTTTGAAATTAGTGAGAAACAGAAGTTGAGAAAAGGTGGAAGAAGTCGAGAAGAGGAGCCTCTAGTGCAGCTAAGAAAGAAGACACAAAACAAAGTGATAAAGTGTTGTTCTAAGTGTGAATTACAATCACATGTGTGAGAAAATGAAGGGTAATTGACAGTCATTACAACAGCCACATCACAGTTACATATCTCTCTTGTTTGGGCTATAAACTTAGGCCTAAAATGCCTCCTACTCAAGTGAAGAAAAGACTCTCACAAGCAAAGGATAAAGGAGTCAAAACATAAGGGAAACATCCCACACATGCGAGAAACTAGGGCTGCAGTGCCGTCGCATCAAGTTTGCAACTATTCATCAAGAAAAAGCTCGGTTGGACAAGCGAAGGAAGGTATCTTCATAAGTGAAGCATATCACTAAGTATCAAGGATAATTATCTCTTCTAGAGCTCACATAAACAAGTTCTATCACCAGTTGTCGAAGTAAGAAGGAGGATGAAGTGCTAAGGAATGAAGTGCCAGAAAACAAAGTGCAGGAAGGAGGAAGAATTTGACTTGTGCTTGGAGGATATTCTTGTCAAGGGTATAGGGTTTTTCATTGATCAATAAGAAGATTAAATAAGAGAAATTTACGAAATTGTTTTCCTCCCTAAGAGAGAGAGGTTTTTCCCTGATAGAGAGCCAACATCTTGTGTTCTTGTTCTTATGTTTTTGGTAGTAGTTTGATGAAGTCAACACACATCCATTAATAAGAAGAGAAGAAGATTAAGCTAACAAGATAAATTGATAAAAGAGCTTCACAAATTGTTATCAAGTCTATAAGAATCCTACTATATCTAATTTCCCTAGATTCTTCAACAAATAGGAGTAGAGGGAGTCACTGTTGAGGAATTACTTGATGTAGTCAATTCCTCTTTGTCTTCATGTGGTATACATGTTTTCACATTGATTGTCTTCTCTAAACTTTTTCCCCATTCTTTCTCTTCTAGGAACTGCAAACCTCTGTTGATTATGACCTTCTTGGTTGATGGATTCTAGAGCTTGTATGCCTTGGATTTATCACTATATCAAACAAATATGCATTTCTCCCCCTTGTTGTCCAATTTCTTCCTCAACTCATCTGGAACATGTGCACATGCCACACATCGAAAAACTCTCATGTGAGTGATGCCATGCTTTCTTCCACTCCATGCCTCTTCAGGAACTACATTCTTGACACTTTTGGTTGGACACCTATTCATGATATATGTTGCACAAGCGATAACTTTAGCCCAATAAACATTTGGAAAATGTTTTTCCTTCAACATACTCCTTACTCTTTCCATAATGGTCTTATTCTTCCTTTATGCGACACCATTTTGCTAAGGTGTATACCTTGTTGTAAATTTCTTGTGAATTCCATGCTCCCTGTAAAAACGAAAGAATTCATTTAAGATGTATTCACCACCTTTATCAGTCCTCAAGACTTTGATGTAGTTTCCACATTGCCTCTCAAAAAGAGATTTGTATTCGCGACAGTGTTCAAACACTTCACTTTTCTGTTTCAGAAAGTAGACCCATGTCTTCCTTGTGTACTCATCTATGATGGTTAAGAAATAGTAACTAGCACGATTGATGGTGTCTGCATTGATCCACACAAATATGAATGGACAATCTCCAAATGTGCCTTTGCCCTTATTGACTTTCTTAGTGAAAACGTCTCTCGGTGTTGTTTGCCCAAGATGAATCCTTTTATTTCATCGTCTTGTAAGTTCATTGATAGTTGTGCTTGTGCACCTTCTTCCTTCAAGTCTGATTTTATCTTTAGGGGAAACATACTATTGCTTCTCATGTAAAATTTTGCAATCAGTGGCTTGCTTGGAGGCTTATCTAAATTTGTGCACTCATCAATTTTGAAAAAGACATTGTAGCCCATTTGCATGAGCTATCCAATGCTTATGAGGTTGTGCTTCAAACCAGATACAAAATAAACATTTGAAATATACTTCTTCTCCCC
>APFE030021219.1:0-14836 GCA_000404065.3 Pinus taeda
CAATGTGTCTTCTATGCTAGAAGAGTGCCCAACAAAATGTTTCTCATTTGATCCACATGGAGAACCTTATGAACTGTAGTCTACCATTCTTCTAGTCATCTTGGATATTCTCTTCCTGCAAGCTATATCATGTTAGCTAAACTAAATCATAAGCAAACCAACGTACCTCAATATAGTTTGGGGAGGATATGCTGTCTACAAGACCAACTAGATTAGCATAATACATGTATAAACATAATCATATATGCATTAATCATAATTTTCAACCATTATCTAGGTATCAATGACTGATCATACCAACCACATACCATTACCTCATGCATGACAACTACAACCATATCAATCTATGCATAACAATATATAAGCTCTGACATTCATAACCAACATACATTCATGACGAATACATCCAACAACACACCATCCACTTCCACATGGCAACGCCATTGCAACCATGACCACCATCATGCATACACACAAGTACATAGAGCATAAGCATAGAGAACACATATATGCAACCGAAATGAATGCATGACTAACACACCGCTCATCTTATCCAAGGGGTGAACCATGCTTTGATACCACTATGTAACCACCTCCTCCCACATTTACCCAAGCTACTCGGTCTAGTGGGGTAAACATGTGACGATAGGATACTATGATGTGACTCAACTCCCTATGTATAGTTAAGGAAGTGGAACTGATAGAACTAAACCAAACTGACCTTCCACACATGCTACATAACCTCTAGGAGCCACCCTACCCTTATAGGTGATAAACCCTTGAGTAAACTGAACATATCACCATATAACACCCTATTCACTCCCTTAATAAGCCATGCATGTGACTATAGGCCTCTAGTCTCTTCCAGCGTAAGGGAAAGCTAGCAACTGTGGACTTTCTCAGCTACCTCAATGCCAACAACCCGAGATTTTGTGCCACTTTTTCAAGGTTAGGAATAAAGCCACTTCCCATAACTCCATGAAACCTTCAAGAATTATAAAGAACATCAAAACATGAGTATGGATGCAAAAATTTAATCAATGAACTGACTGGACCCCTATTAGCCATGAGAGTCATTTCATCAAACATGTCACAAATACGCATTCTGAAGATCATAACAACATATATGAGCATAGGGGTCTAATTCTTATTTGAGAATCATTAGGAAGAATTGATGCCTTATCACAATAGTTGCATTACCCACTATTAGGTCACATATTCATTGTTCATTCATTTACTAGGAAAAACATGATGAGAGCCATACATCAACATTGCTATAAATAATTCTCATAACCAACATATAAACCACGAAAATAGCAAGGATATGATAGCCATATAAATAACATAATAACAAGTACATTGTCCCATCAAATACAAGAGGAAACAAGCTCTCATTAGTGGTCTAGTGGTCTATGGATTTTTTATTTCTTATTGTATTTTTTCTTCCATACTTAGTGTTGTAACCCTTCCTCCCTCTTATGTTTTAGAAAAATATCCCTACATTTTTCATCTATTTCTTATTGTCTTGTAGTAGAGGCTTAACTTTATCCTTCCTTCCACTTTTTATGGTTCAATACAATCTTAATCTTCTTCAATTACCCCTAAAGGTTCTTTTGTTTATGCAAGGGTTACTTCTTTCTCAATCTTTGTTACCACATACACTTCTTTAATCTTTCCTGGGACAATTTTTTTTTCTTCAAGCCATGCTACAACATGCATCTCTTCTAAATCTATTTTTTTTGTAGCATGTATCTCTTCTTCTTTGTCCTACCATGTTTCTTCTTGTGTTGCAACATGGGTTTCCACCTCTTTTATAGAAGATAGTGTTGTCTCTTCCTTTTTTTTACCTTATAATATTCATTTTTGGTATAGCCACAAGTGTAGGCCTCTTGTTCATTCTCCTTAGTATCCTTGTTGGAGGTTGGATTCTAGTGATCTCTATATCACTATCATGACCTCCCATGGATTCTTCTTCCTATGGTTGCAACTCAACAATTTCTCCTGCTTTGTAAGTTGTAGCAACAACCTCCTTATGGATTGTAGTAGTTGCATATTTTGGTGGAGTTGTAGTAGTTGCAACTTCTAGTGAAGTTGCAACAATTGTTCCTTCTACTAGTGATTCTTCAACATCCAACCTCGGTGCTTACACAACATCATTCCAGATACAACATTCTATTTGTAGTGCATGTTCCATAAGTAATTTGATCGAGTCATTATGTGAAAGGGAATCATTTAGCCTACTAGAGTTTTAAATGTTGGTGGCCATCTGTTAGACTGTCTTCGAGAGGAAGAAGGGTATGTTGACTAGTTTTTAAATCCTCAAGTGATCTAGCAGCCTCAAGTGGTGTTAATAGATTACCCCATGGCACCCGTGATGTGAAAATTATCTCTCTGTGATGAGAGATATGTATAGGGTGTTGGTATATACCTTTTGTCCAATCCACTCTAGTTCTTCACCAAAACCTCTTATGTATTGAGAAACTACTCCATCAATTATGGCTTCATATTTTTCACTCTCTAATTTGTTGTAGCCTAGACATTATTTCTATGGTTTCTTCATCTTCCTGAACCATTATTCCCACTACCATATACCTATCATATTGGAAATTAAACACATTTTCAAGGGAAATAACATAATCATACCCCTATAATATCTCAACATACCTAATGCATCTTGCAGACTGAAAAATTTCTAAAACATTGTCGCAATATTATAGAAAAAGGGAAATTATGGGCTTTATGTGATTCAATGAATCTCCCATTTTTCTTGCTGAGATTTCATATAGTCTAATAGGTACAAGTTTGAATGGATAGTTCACTATGGGTGAAAGATTTTAATTAAGATAATGAAATCATAGGCTGATGGTGTATATTACATCATAGGCTTATGGTGGTTGTGGATTATTATGGTGAGTGATATGTCCACTCTTCTTGAGGTAAGTGCAAATTATGTCCATTAATTTCATTCATTATATAAACAAAATATGTTCCTTTTGTTACTTACTGTGACTTGCTGTCCTTTCCTAGGTTGGCGATGACATGTTTTCATGTTCTCAATTGGTCCTTAGTCATGTCTTATTTCTCTTCCTCATTATTTGATTCTAAAGACTCTTCCTCTTCACTATTAAAATTTCCATCATTGTTTGGTTGTTCATTGTCCCTCATCGGTTTGTCACCTAAAAAATGAAAGTTTTCCTTGTCTCCCTCTATATTTTCCCCAATAGGTGGTGGAATATCCCCTTTGTAATGAGGTTCTTCATGTGAATCAACTAAATCATCAAGGGTAGCAGTAACAAAATCCTCAACTAAGGAAACTAGAACACCACAGTGGTTTGTCTCTTTCGAAGATTGCATATAAGGAATAGCATACATAACAAGTAGTAATCTAAGAGCTCTATCAAACTGATGGATGATAGGAAAAATCATCCAAAGTTTCTCGTAAGTAACTTCATAAGCATGCTTTGGACCTTACTGAGATGACTCTTCTTTCTAAAACATGTGGGTTGGATTCGGACTCACAGAATTACTACCTTGAATTGAAGGTTCTTTATGTGAATGAGTTGAGTTATCAACTATACAAAGGTTGGCCCTCTTTCTAGTGCCAAGATGTTGTTGTCTTTGGAAACCACCAACATATAGGGGGTATCACTGATACGATGTCCCTAGTAGACCTTACACCATTTGGAGTAGGAGCCCCATCTAGGAAACAATCCTAACTGCCATAACCTTAAACATTTTCCTTAGCTGCAATAAACAACATAAGAGAGTATGCATATACTTTCGAGATAAGAAAGTAAGTTAGCCTTGTGAAGCAATCAATTTCAATGTGAATAAAGGTTCTTTCACAGATAGAAAATAGAAATTGAGTGTTTAGAAGAAGAGTAATAGTAATATCATAATAAAGACACGCACATATATCTAAAAGAATCTTTAATTATCTTGCAAAGTAGTTCACATAGAAACAAATAGTTCATTTTCCTTATTATAAAAACAAACATACACTGTAAACAATGAAATAATAATCTTACAACATTCACAATATATTCATGAAAGTGTGCCATTTTTAAGACTTTAAAACCATTAAATGAAATTTCCAAGATACACAATTACAATGATGCATCACTAGCCCCAATAGTGGAATGTTAAGTGACTACTTCCTCCTCAAAAGGATGATCTTCTCACCTATTCCTAGCTTGAGAAGCTAAGGTGAAAATTCATTTTCTTGAGCTATGGGGGTTTATTTATACCAAATGAGGTGACCTTTCACCTCCCTTATAAATATTGACCTCCCTCATGACTCTTGAGCTACTATGTGATTTTTGAGTTCCTACATGAATCTTGGACTTCCTAATAACTCTTTACAGTCCATGTGTGACCCTTAGGTTTCCACACATTTAAATTTTTCTGATTTTGATAATTACAAAATTATATTCCACTAAAATATGACAAAATACATGTTTATGTCAATGCTCATTTGGTAACATGTGACATGAGACTTTGTTTTAATGTGTTGATGTCAAGCTCTCTTCTCTATTGATGTGTCTTTGACTCCTCATGATGGATATGAAATGTATTTTATCTTCACCCTCTAAATGGTTTGGGAATGGTATTAAGACATTCTAAATCATCATGAGTTACTATCCATATGTTGTAATTTGGAGTTCCTCTATCTTCTGCATGATGGTATATTTATGTTTCAGCTCAGCAAATGTTTTCTTAGCATATTTCCTTGATTATCTCCTTGAAAATTATCTACCATGTTAGGATGAAAGTACCTTAAAATGGAGCTAACTCATGGCAAGAGAATATCAATCCCAAAATCACCTATTCTACCTTATGTTCATTCAAGATCTTGACTGTGATGGGAAATGTGAAAGGTCTCAAGGAAAGAGGCTTTCTAGTGCACAATGCATAGGAACAAGAGGCATGAAGTGAAGGATTGGACACTAGGAGCACACAGTGTGCAATGGAAAGGGAGGAGGAGACATTCTTAGGCGTAGTACATAGTTTCATGAGGCATGGATGATAGGATTTCCCATTGGGAATACACAATGCATAGTAATTGAGGAGGAGGATCAAGGGACTATGTAGTTGACCACTACAAGGGTTCAAGGATGGCCCTACTATCCATTGAAAGTGCACAGTGAATAGTGAAGGAAACGTTAGTTAAGGCATTGAATGGATGGAAATTGCAGGTAGCAAGAGTGGTAAGATTAGGCACTATAACTGTGCAGTGCATAATGGCTAAGGAGGTTCATCTAGGAATTGCATAGGTTTCCACGTAAATGGTATAGATATGACCATATTATCCACTAAGAATGCACAACACAAAATACAAGACATAGTTGATCAAGGGTTGCACAATGAGTAGGTGTAAGTAGTAAGCTTTGAGGCTTTGTGCTCTAACGTTGCTCAATGTTCCAAGAGGTTTCCCTCAAGATTACATAGTATGCAAGTCTACGAGGTGGGTGTCATCACTAAATGTTAGGAGTGCAGAGTGTGCTCATTGCTTGGTGAGAAATCAGTGTGCTTACAACTTGTGCAAGATGAGTGGATAGGGAAAAGCTCCAATGATCTCACTAAGTGTGAGATTAGTGAGACAAGAGAGTAAGAGTAAGAGCATACAAAAATTACTTAACATTATCACACACACATACACCCTCAAACACATGACAAGAAGATGCACAGTACCCAAAATCAACATGTGTTCATTGAAACAACAATAAAACGACACTTATCTCCAAGTGTGACAGTTAGGATACATGCCTTCACAACACAACTATCAACTACAATGAGAAATTGTTTCATGCCATGGAAGTGCACCCAGTGCATGTTCTTATGATATATAAGATGAACTAATGAAAGATATTTCACATAAGGTTTCCATGATATATTGTATTGTTTCCCATGTTATAAATCTCAGGGAAAACCCTTGGATAATTTCCTTCATTTTGAAGATGATACATAGGTAAAACCCTAGATTATTAAGGCCACAAGGTGAGTCGAGAATAAGGGTGAAATCTATTAGAGAAATATACTCTATATGAGCTCAACATGTCATTTGTGGGAATCGAACCTAGGTGGGGAGGGTGATAAGCATTCCTCCAACCACGTGAGATAAATCCAATTGTATGTTAATGCATTAACTTTCTGCTTGGAAATTTATTTGAAATTTTTTAAAAGGGATGGAAGATGCTTTCGTACTTCTCTTCATTTTTGGAGATTTAGTTTAAACAACAATTTGTTGTGACTATTTCCCTTTATCATATTAACTTTTCTTTTCTTTTTCTCTCAAGATAACTAGAAGGTTGGATAGAGATCTCACTTTCTAACACTTAGTTCCAAAAGTGTATATGAACAAGGAAGTAATTCTATTGTAAACCTTCCATCTTTGTTATGTATCTAGAGGTTCGAAGATTGGATAGGATGAGAAAAGATCCCACTCCCACATATATTTTATTTTATAATCCTAATAAATACATCTATGATATGAGATAGTACAATTTCAAAATCGGTAGCATGATTAGTGAAGGAGACTTGTGAAGATGAGAAATCATGATTCGCTAAAGCAAAGGCAACTTAACAGGTCCCATTTAATGCAATACTATGTTATAAATTATGTTCGAAATAAATCTAATACATCTACTTCTACTTAGAGGGTTCTAAATCATTCTCATTCTACATTGATTTATTTTCTTAATATACTCTTTACTTGAACATTCTTTGTTATATTCCATTCATTAATTGAGTTAGGCACTTTTCTTTCATATTTTCAGTTCATGTTTTTATTTTTCCTCGAGTAAGTTATGGGCATATTATGCATATAAGAATTCCTTATTGAGGTTAATATTGTGTCAATAGCATACATTAGGGGAGGCTTTATAAGGGTTTTGAATACAAATCATTATCACCAATAAAGTGAAGAGATGGATTTATATCTTATCCATAGAGATCAATTTTAAGCCATAACTATATACTTCAAATGATACTATAAGAAAATGAAAATGAGATAATTTATTCAAAGGCATAACTTGAGCCTTGTCTTGAGAAGCATATTGTTATAAAATAGGCTATGATATGTGTTTCTACATAGGCCTTTCTATAATGTAAAAACAAAAAGAACATGTATATGTATATATATATATATACATACATACAAATAGGTCTTTGATTTTTTACTATGTTATCCATAGATCTCAATTTTAAGCCATAACTATATACTTCAAATGATACTATAAGAAAATGAAAATTAGATAATTGATTCAAAGGCATAACTTGAGCCTTGTCTTGAGAAGCATATTGTGTTATCAAATAGGCTATGCTATTTGTTTTCGCATAAGTCTTTCTATAATGTAAAAACAAATATATATATATAAGTCTGTCTGTTTTTTTTTTACTTAATTATTGTTTATGGGTAGTGCTTTCAAATATAACATAAGAGAGACAACTAAAATGATAAAATTCAAAAGCACATACATGAAAACACAATTGGGTTTTGGACAATGTGAGTGAAAAACAATTATATTTTTCTTGGGAAAAAGCAATTCAAGTGTAAAACCTCCAAACAAATTATGTAAAAATCATGAAGATGCAAGTTTAAGGGAATTTTTTTCTTGGATTAATATCACTAATTAGGTGAAGACGTTCACTTTCAAAAAGAAACGTTCCTCAAATACAATGTGACACTACTCATGGTGCACTAATGCCTGGAATTAAATATTGAACAAATATTAAATTTCATATTTATAACTATCTCTTTATACTCTCTTACAACATTTCTTTACACCCTTTGGACCAATAACATAGTGAGAATAAAGTAAATTTAACACTTAGAAACAATTAAACAAATCAGTTTTATAAAACATTAAAAACATGGTGCTCCTAAGTGAGTTACTCTAATAAGTAAGTCTATGAACTTTTTCAATCTAACTATTTTCAAAATTTTATTTGAGTATACTTAATAAATAAACACATATATATTTTAAATAGATTTATAATTTCCAATTATCGCGTTTTAAGTTTTATTAATTTATTGTTATATTTTAGATTATTATTATACATATATTACGGTCAATAATACTGCTGACCCTTTGCACCATTAGCATTTAGTCTCATCAAATCACTCTTATTCACACCCATAGAAACTGAAAAACGCAGATAAAAAAAACTATAGCAATATAAAAAATTATAAATAGTTATACTGACTTAAAAGATGGTTTAGAAAATAGGTTTAATGACTAGTAATTAAAAGATTGGTTAAAGGTGAATTTGGACACAACGGTCCAAAAAAGCAATCATAAAACTCAGGAATGCCCTAGTTATATACACTCACCGGCGCATGATGAATGAAAATGTGAGGGATGCGTGGTGAATGAAGAATGAGAGGGATCGGTGGAATGAGAGGACGAAATTCACTAATGAAGAGGAGGAGATCGAAGTTTTTGCAGTCGGAAAACAACAGCAAGGCGATCTGAGTGGATTATTCATGGAGGGTAATTTTCTATTCCCTTTAATTTGTTTTGTCTATTTCTCTGTTTATTCAACTGGTTAACGAGGAAAACCAAGTAACCGCACAAATTTTTTTCTCTGTTAAATCTACAGGTGGTTAAGCATGGGTGTTCTCAATGTCTCTGATGTAAAGTTGTTTGTCTTATGGAGCGCTCCATAATGTTCAGTGTAGTGTTGTATGCATCCATGTCCTGTACTGTGTTGGTTATTTTGTGTCTGTTATAGTGCTGTGGTATGCTTATAGTGTTGTGGTATGGTTATTTTGTGTCTGTTAAGTGAGAGAGAAAGTCCAAGCTGAGGAGAATATCCAAGGGTGGTTGAAGGGCCAACTTGATCAACAAATAATGTATTCAGATACTCATGGAAATATTTTATTGAATTACTTCTAAATTCATTCCCAACCCTTTGTTCCCAGCCCTTTGTCTGATGAGTTGGAATTTTATATACAGGAGGAGCTAGAGAAACTTTTCCAGTGCCTTTGTAGAAGAGAATGAGGAGTTTGCAGCTCCTTTTTAACCACCTGTTTGCAGATTTTCAATAATAAATGAAAGATTCGTAAGAAGCGTTTCAATAACAAAGCTGAGTAGTATTTGCGAATGGTCTTGTTCTCCTGTGTTTCTTGGTGCAGTTTACGAATATCTCTATGATATATTTACACAACATGTCCATTGCAGAAGAATTATGTCAATTGAGTTAGTTTTAGTCCTATGTGTCGATCGGTGTTCACATGTGAGATATTCCATGTAATGAGTCTACTGACAACATTGGTCTCTCATTTCATGGCTGTGCTGCTGGTTAGAGCACTGATCTCTCCAACGCCCAATTGAGCTCCTCCTTTTCTCATTTCATGCATGTGCATCCATTTTCTTTAGATGTGTTGAAATTATGTGTTTGTAAAATAGAGCAGACGTTTCCTGTTTTTCTAAACACTCTATGTTCTATTACTATGCTGGATCTCACCTATAATATAATCAAAGGAGAAATTCCTTCATGGCTGTAGAATCTTCCAAAGCTTTGAAACATTGCTCCTATCATACAATCAGTTGGAGGGGACAAGTGGAGTTACCAGCAAATCAGTTCCATGACAGCCTTCCCCATCCACCCAGATTCATATCCATAAGAGTTGCATAACCTGATGAAGTCGAAGATCTTTAAAGAGTGCAAACACCAGTCATAAGAACAACTAATTTAGATAGCACAATCGATAGCTTCTCCTTAAGTAGCGTAGGTAGATTAAGCAGAAGATTGAGAAGGTGGTTCAGCCAGTTGAGAGGCACCCCCAAAAACCTTACACAGCAAAACCCTACAGAGAGGCACTGCCAAAAACCTTACACAGCAAAACCCTATAGAGAGGCACCGCCAAAAACCTTAAAAAGCAAAACCCTACAAAGCCAGATCAACACATTCCTGAGAAATGCCAGCCGTAAGGCTGCATAGCCTACATAACTACGTACAGATCCAATTATAGACCCATAGCTTCATAGCCTTCTTACAAATCCAATTCTATTTTAGAAGCAGATTTCTGTTTAATGCAAAAATTCAATGAATCTTTTTGATTTGTTAAGAAAGCACGGTGAAATTACTTTTGATGGCATTTTCGTAATCCATTTTGAATATCACAGAAAACGGATTCTGTGGACGGTTGTGATTGTTTGGGGTTGAGTGCTGTAATTCCCATTTATATCGCTTGGAGTTTGAGGAAATGCCATCTTTTAGTGGATAGATATGTTTGGACGGGGCTTTGAGGATTACTAATTTGCTGATGAAATACAGTTTTTCCTAGAGGTGAAATAATTAAAATTGTTTTATTAAAATATTATTTAATTCAAAGCACATAGGAAACCTAGAATATCCCAATACAGTAGTACCAAGCCACATAACTAGAATTATACCTAAAGCTTGGGTAATGCCTAGGGTAGCGAGATATGCATATAAACATCATAAATAAATGACTGTACCTACAATCACATACCTGCAATCTACTGATGGAAGAGTTTTCCATGGATGATACCAGCAGTTGTAATAATAGTACCAGCAGTTGTCATTAGATTTACAAAAAGTCATCATAGCTGCTCGTCCCATAAAGAGCATGGCCCCGCGCCCAAAACAGGAAACCTGGAATATACTTGAAACCAACGCTTCCCTAAAGCAGGGCAGCGAGATATGCATAATACATTACAGTACTTGCAATCACATAATTGTCCCCTAAATAGTATTGCAGCACCGGCCCTGTGGTTGAATTGCCATTAGGCACTGGTGATTGAGAAACCTGGGACAGCGAAGTTTGCAACACCCTAGGGGAATTGCCTTCATCTCTACTTCACGAGCAACCATTAGTGGAAGTGCCTTCATCTTCTCTGGAGTTGGTTTGTGTTTATTTTTAATTCTGACACAAAGGCTAACATGTAAGTTATTTAGTATAAAAATATTTTAAAAAATACAATAAAAGGTGTACAATTATATTGATAAAATATGCATGAGAAACTGTTTAGTCAAAATAGGTATTTGGTGACAAATACAACTCTGGATTCCTGGGTGAAAATATTTCCCTGGCCTGTGAAAAGGGAAATATTATTTTTTATTAAATAATTTGAATATCATTGATTTGTTAGTTGTTTATTTTTGCTACAGAAGCTGCAGCCAAGAATGTTATGAGATTGATGATGATGAGATAAAACAATCATACAATTTGACAAAGATGTCCTAAAACTGGTTTCATTTGGCAACAAATTTTTAGATAATCAAATTTTTTTTGTTCTTAATAATTATGCAGTTTTATTAATTATATAGCAACTTGTTTTCTCTTTCAATGTTTTATTTTTTTTTAAAATTTTCAATAATAATTATGCAGTTTTATTAATTATATGGCAACATGTTTTCTCTCAATGTTTTAAAGTCTCTCAATGTTTTATTTCTTTAAAGTTTCCCTTGTAACATTTATTATTTTTATGCCCAGAATATATTTACCAGGTTATAATTTAAATAATAAACAAATATTTTATTATTATATAGTTTATGAAGAGAAATATATTTATCAAAAATTTGGGTTATGATGTAGAATTTCTAAAATAAACATGTATTTTGTTACCATATTGGGTTATCATATTCATGTCCATGTAAGTGGAACTTTTCTCTTTTCCGTTGACTTCACTGTAACCGTTTCAACATTCCTCTGTTTTACCTTGACTTCACTGTATATGTTTCAACATTCCTCTATTTTCCCTTGACTTCAGTGTAAAGGGTTCATTTGCACATCAGAATGTCTCCTTTATCATTGAAGAACAAGAAGGCTTCACCGATTAGATTGAAAATATGCATCAACAACCAAGAAACTGTTTCAACATGGATTGAGAAGCCTTTTCAATCTTGCTCATCTGCAATAGTGGGCAACCCACGAATTTCATGATATTGATCATGATATTGATGATGAGATAAAACAACCATAGAACTTGACAACCATCTCCTAAAACGGGTTTCACGTGGCAACAAACTCTTAGATAATCAAAGATATTTTTTTTTTATCTTAATAATTAAGTTGTATTATTAATTATATCTCAACGCGTTTTCTCTTTCAATGTTTTATTTTTTTTAAGTTTCCAATGTAACATTTATTCATTTTTATGCAGAGAAATATATTTACCAAAAATCTAGGTTATGATTTAGGAAATAAACATGTATTTTATTATTATATATTTTAGGAAGAGAAATATATTTATCAAGAATTTGGGTTATGATTTAGAATTTTGAAAATAAACATGTATTTTGTTACCATATATTTAATGAACAGAAATCTATTTACCAAGAATTAGGCTTATAATTTAGAATTTCTAAAATAAACATTTATTTTGCTACCATATATTTAGAATATCTAAAATAAACATTTATTTTTCTACCATATATTTTATAAAGAGAAATATATTACCAAGAATTTGGGTTATGATTTATGATTTTGAAAATAAACATGTATTTTGTTACCATATATTTTTTGAAGAGAAATATATTTACCAAGGATATGGGCTATGATTTAGAATTTCGAAAATAAACATATATTTTGTTACCATTATGATTGGTTACTCATTATTTTATTTTCTATTTCAATTTGAAAATATATATAACATTTAATTATTGAGAATTTTATTTACTTAATGAAATTTTATTTATAAAACCATATTACCAAATCTGTTTCCTTACTTATTTTAGATATGTAATGGTTAAATTTAATTGTCGTTATATTGAATTTGCAAATTATATCATATTTGTATCACTTTACATACAATATTGTATCCATGTTTTTTCTTAATATTTGTCATGCATTATGGGTTTATCATTATATATATATTATGGATTTTCTTTATGAATGACACATTTAATAATGTTACGGTATATTAACAATATCATTTCAATGTTTTATGTTGCAGAAAATTTATCAATATCAAAGTTGCTTGTGAGTGAGTCGAAGAGGTTATCTATTTTTATGTTTTGTAGTGTTGTAATTAGAAAAAAATATATTCTTTTTTGTTTAAATGGGCCTATCAAAGAATGTACATGAACACAAATTATCATTAATAAAAGGAGTAATCTTTTTTTTTGTGGAGGGGAATTCGACCCCTCCAAAAGGCTCTTAGGAAGGTTAAATGGTAACCCTCCTTTGAGTTGTGTTCCTTGTGCTTATGGTTTTCATGATCTTTAATTTATAGTAACTCCAATATGCACAAACCCAAATATTATCCTTTTATCATAATAATAATAATTTACAAACATGTTTTAAACATCTTCCCAACATACACACAAATCACAAAATCATTTTTATTCACATAAATCATTTAATATGGTTTCAATGTTTTAAACATCTTCCCCACATACACACACAAATGCAAAACCACTCATATTCACATAAATCATTTAACATTTTTACAATATTTTAAACCTCTTCCCAACACACATAAACTTATAAATCACTCTTATTCACCTAAATTATATAACAATTATAACCACATTCTTTTTAATTTTTTTTTTGTTTTGATTTTGATTTTTTTAAGATTTTGTTTCAATATTTATTTTTTATTTTTCTTGTTTATTTAATTATATATTTTTATCCTATGTTAGTAGGATATTTATATTATGTTTTTTCTTCTTTTAATAATTTATAAATAAATATAATTTAATATTGATATTGATATTTTTACAAATTTAAACTAAATACTAATATATTGTTTAGAGTGTCAGTGTTTGTAAATATTTAAGCTTATTTATTTGTATAAATTTATTATATCTAAATGTTTGTGTATTGGTTCTATTATTTATATACAATAAATATATGCTTATTTTTATATATATTAATGTATTTGGGTTATAATGTATGTTTTGGATTCTTTATTTTGTATGTATATGAATATATTATTTTCAAAATTGAGATAGTATTTTTATTAGTTGCATTTAGATAGTTAGAATTTGTTTGTTAAGGTTTTTATTTTGGTATGTATCAATGAATAGGATATCTACTTCTATATGATGTGTGTGAATGTATTATTAAGAGTGTTTGCATTATTTGTATGTACTTCTTTGGAGTGTTTATTCTTCTATGTTTATGAATGTCTCATTTTGCATGCTTTTGACTATTCTTTCATTGATTTGCATGTATAGGCGTGTATTGTTTGAGTATATTTTGAGTGTTAGAGTGGTGGGTTCATTGTTTATGTGTATATAAATGTATTTTTTTCAATAGTTGCTTGTATTATCTTAAGTGCTTTCAGTATTCCTTCATTGTTTACTTGTATATGTATGAATGTATTCTTTGTTATACTTGTGTGTATATTATTTACTTGTATTCTTTGTATGTTATGAATCTATTCTTTGTTGCAGGTGTATGTGTCTTGTTTATTTGTATTCTTTGTATGTGTATGAATATATTTTTTATGTGTATATGAATCTATTCTTTGCTACATTTGTGTGTGTCTTGTTTATTTGTATTCTTTGTATGTGTATGAATATGTCCTTGATGTGTGTATGAATCTATTATTTTCTACATTTGTATGTGCCTTGTTCAATTGTATTCTTTGTGTGCATGAACATATTCTTTGATACACTTGTATGTGTCTTGCATAATTGTATTCTTGCATATATGAATATATTCTTTGCTATATTTGTGTGTCTTGTTTACTTGTATTCTTTGTATGTGTATGAATATGTCCTTGATGTGTGTATGAATCTATTCTTTGCTACATTTGTGTGTGTCTTGTTTAATTGTATTATTTGTATACATATGAATGTATTCTTTATGTGCATATGAATCTTTATTTGTTATATTTATATACATATTATTTATTTA